>WNWK01011295.1:0-65301 GCA_009830355.1 Cherax destructor
TTTAACTAATGAGCGGGATGGTTGAGGGGAAAGGCGGTCCCATTATTATAATGTGCCATGGCGGCACTCTACCCATTTGAGGTGGAAGCCTAGTCCTGAGCCCTCTTGGGGTTGGGGTGTTGCATGCAAAGAGTATGTAATCTTTATTTGGAGCATGTTAAACACACCCACATAGGCTCCCCTCAAACCAGCGAACCATCGTTAAGGGTTTGGCGATGGGGCCCATCATCAAATCAACGACTCGGTTCAGCCAATTAAAATGCAAGTTTAACAATGACAAAGGTGACGTGGATACCACTCGCGGTTTGTCATTGGAATTCCTGCATAGAGCTGGTTGTGGAAAGGTTGTCTGTCTTTTGGCTGCTTTTTAGCCTTGACAACTGTGGCGTCCACTAAATACTACTCCTTTGTATATAGTGTACATGTGTGTAAAAAGCCCTTTTCTATTTACTTGAAGGAAAAGACAAAAGTCTTATATAATCACAATTACTTGGTGAAGGAAAAGACAGAAGTCTTATATAATCACATTGCTTGGTAAGGAAATACAAATTCAAAGCATTTTCTACTGTGTTTCTTTGCTCCAAGCTCCCTTTTACACTCAGGTTAACAGGCCATTGAACCTGAGGTTGTAATAGCCTACTTTCATTTTATCACGTAGTCCATCATTTTCTTTACTGATTTTCCTACCAACGCTCTTTCCCACTGAACCTCTTGCAGAAAGTTTCTCATGCCTGTGTAGTCCCGCCTTTTGTAGTTTGGCTTTACCCATCCTACTCCTGTTACCCTCTCCACTTGTAACTCTACTATGCATTCAAAGCTCAGGAGGACGTGATCACTAGCTCCGAGTGTCCTTTCATATCTAATGTCCACGATGTCCGAGCTTCTCAGGGGAAATACGAGGTCCAGTCTTGCTGGTTCATTCTCACCTCTCTGTCTGGTGGTGTCCCTAACATGTTGATGCATGAGGTTTTCCAGTACCACATCCATCATCTTCGCTCTGTGTTTCGGGACCTCCATGTGGCTCCAGATTTCCCCAGTCAATCTCCTTGTGATTGAAATCGCCCATAACTAGTAAGTTTGCTCCACCTGTGTGAGCTCTTCTGGCCACCTCAGCTAGTGTGTCCACCATTGCTCTGTTGTTCTCTTCATATTCTTCTCTTGGCCTCTTGCAGTTCTGTGGCGGGTTATACATCACTGTTATGACTAGTTTATGTCCCGCAGAGTGAATTGTACCTAATATGTAGTAACTTTTGACAATTTCGTCCATTCCTTCCATTTCCTCAAATCCCCATTGGTTTTAAATGAGCAGTGCAACTCCTCCATCCCCTCTGCTGCCTCTATCTCTCCTCAGGATCTGATATCCGGGTGGGAAGATTGTGTCTGTTATCATTATCCTGGTGAGTTTCGTTTATGTGACTGCTATGATGTCTGGGGACGTCTCTTTGATTCTTTCATGCCACTCCTCACATATATTTGGTATTCTATCCGCATTCGTATACCAAACCTTCAACTTCTTTTCTAAAACTGTGGTCTTGGGGGAACGTTGGGGTGGGAGGAGCGGGATACCTGGCGGGGAACTATGGGGGATTGCTGTGGGGGTGGAGTTTTTGATGAGTGGGGTGAGAGCAGAGGGTACAGTGTGTGGGTTTTGGGTTAGATTGTTTGGCTGCATTGGGGTTGCCGTGCTTGAGGTCCTTTTGTGGGTGGTTCTGAGGAAGGTTGTATTTGCTCTTCCTCCTGAGTCTGGGTTCTCCTGCTCATCTCCGTCTTTGACTCTCGTTCCTCCTTGCATCTTTGTACCCTCTGTGTGCATGATTCAACTAATCGTAGGTCACTATTAGCTTCACTCCTGGTTTCGAGAGCCTTATGTATAGCTTCAGCATCTACCACTTCATTCTTCAGGTCGTTTCACTTCCTAACCACTCTAAAATAAATACTTCCTAACGTCCCTATGCAACATTTGCGTTTTTAACTTCCATCTGTGCCCTCGTGGTCCTGTTGTCCTACTCTCAAATAGATCTGTACCTATTTCGCCCCTCATATCACTCCTGCTCCTTCTGTCCTAAAGTGTTAAGAGGTTGAGCTCCCATAACCTCTCCAAATAAGACATAATTACCAGCTCTGGCAGTACTCTCGTTGTAAACCTCTGTATTTTCTCATTATTTGAATGTGGGTTTCATTACTGTTCTGTATATTTAAACATGGCCCTGAGCTACACTGTATAAAGGATCGTGAACGACTACTTACTTAACAGTTATTTGGAGCAGTTATTTCGTTGATGATAGTCACAGGTGATATGCTCGGCACAATACTCACTCCAAGGTCCTTCTCTCTGTGTGAGATTTGCAGCCTTTATCTGTGTTAGTGCCCTCGCGCGGTGCGTGATAATGGGCGTGTGTGTACTCACATAATTGTAGTTGCAGAGGTCGATTCACAGTTCCTGGCTCCGCCTCTTCACTAGTCGCTACTAGGTCGCTCTCCCTGATCCATGATCAGAATCATATCTTTTATTAAAGCTATGTATGGATCCTGCCACCACTACATCACTTCCCAATAGACTATTCCACTTCCTGACAACTCTGTGAATGAAGAAATACTTCCTAACATCCCTGCTACACATCTGAGTCTTCAACTTCCAACAATTGTGATCCCTTGTTCCTCTCTCCGTCCACCTTGTCGATTCCTCTCAGTATTTTATAAGTCGTTATCATATCCACCCTATATCTCCTGTCCTCCAGTGTCGTCAGGTCGATTTTCCTTAACCTCTCCTTGTAGTACATGCCCCGTAGCTCTGGGACTAGTCTTGTTGCAAACCTTTGCTGCATACTGCATTATAGGCCCGACATACACAGTGTACAGGGTCCTGAAAGATTCCTTACTGAGATGTCGGAATACTATTCTTAGGTTTGCTAGGCGCCCGTATGCTACAGCAGTTATTTGGTTGATGTGCGCCTCAGGAGATGTGCCTGGTGTTATACTCACCCCAAAGATCCTTTTTCTTGAGTGAGGTTTGTAGTCTCTGGCCCCGTAGACTGCACTCCGTTTGCAGTCTTCTTTGCCCTTCCCAAAACTTCATGACTTTGAACTTGGTGGTGGAAGTGGAATAGTCTAATAGTGTTTGAGTGTTTATGTGGGTATGTATGAGTGTCATTACGTGTGTGAATATAAGTGTGTGAATATATGTGTGTGTGTGTGTGTACTCACCTAATTGTATTCACCTAATTGTGGTTGCAGGGGTCGAGACTCAGCTCCTGGCCCCGCCTCTTCGCTGTCTACTACTGGGTCTCTGCTCTCCCTGCTCCATGAGCTTTATCATACCCTGTCTTAAAACTATGTATGGTTCCTGCCTCCACTATATCTTTCTCTAGACTATTCCACTTCCTGACTACTCTGTGGCTGAAGAAATGCTTCCTAACATCCCTTTGACTCATCTGAGTCTTCAGCTTCCAGTTGTGTACCCTTGTTTCTGTGTTCCCTCTCTGGAACATCCTGTCACTGTCTACCTTGTCAATTCCCCGCAGTATTTTGTATGTCGTTATCATGTCTCCTCTGACCCTTCTTTCCTCCAGTGTTGTTAGTCCTATTTCCCTCAACCTTTCTTCATAAGACAGACCCCTGAGTTGTGGAACTAACCTTGTCGCAAACCTTTGCACTTTCTCTAGTTTCTTTACGTGCTTGACCAGGTGTGGGTTCCAGACTGGTGCTGCATATTCTAGTATGGGCCTGACGTACACGGTATACAGTGTCTTGAACGATTCCTTGTTAAGGTAACGGAACGCTAATCTTAGGTTTGCCAGTCGCCCATATGCTGCCGCAGTTATCTGGTTGATATATGCCTCCAGAGACGTGCTTGGCGTTATACTCACTCCAAGGTCTTTCACCTTTGCCGAGGTTTGTAGCCTTTGCCCGCCTAGCTTGTACTCTGTCAGCGGTCTTCTTTGCCCTTCTCCGATCCTCATGACTTTGCATTTGGAGGGATTGAATTCGAGAAGCCAGTTGCTAGACCAGATGTCGAGCTTGTCCAGGTCTGTTTGCAGCCCTGCCTGGTCCTCTTCCGATGTGATGTGTGTGTGTGTGTCCGTGTATGTGTGTTTGTGTATGTATGTGTGTGTGTGTGTCCGTGTATGTGTGTTTGTGTATGTATGTGTGTGCTTGCATGTTTTGTGTGTTCGTGTGTATGTGGGAGTGTAACAGCTTTTACTACAGCTCAGTGTTAGAAATCTGTAAAATTATCTTTATTTCTACAAGTACATGATACAACTGATACAGACCATAGCTGACATCAATGACATTATCATACTGTATAGAAATTCCTTAGTTAGGTAGAGCAATTAAATTAATCTTGTTTCCCAGGATGCGACCCACAACCGGTCTGCTAAAACTCAAGTACCTATTTACAGCGAAGTTAACAGGCACATCAAGTGTAAGGAAATATGCCCAATGTTTCCACCTGTACCGGGAATCGAACCATGGACAGTCAATGTGTGAGCTAGTGCGCAACGAACCGAGCTACGGGACACCGTAAGGGACATCATCCCCGACAGGATGCGGCCGAAGGAGCATGCCAGCGAGAGGAGAGCAAGCATCCTGCCACACTCCACTACCCTGAGGGATAGGTCCCATAAGGTCAAGATGCATTTTATGAAACAGTATTAATATCCCACATTAATTGATGCTTCAAATAAGAAATATTAAACTATAGAATCTAAACCTCATCACAGATTTATTCTGACGTTACTGTGAGTAGCGTAGAACACGTGTGGCAACACCTGCCTTAACGAGGGATGCAGGTGTTACTCAGGATGGGCTAGAAACACCTGCGAAACTTTGCGGGTTAATTAGTTTCTCTTACCCTAAACACACAAACACACCCACTCACTCACACTCACACACACACACACACACAGGCTTCATACATAGCTTTAAGGAGAGGTATGATAAAGCTCATGGAACGGGTAGTGTGACCGAGTAGCGGCCAGTGAAGAGGCGGGGCCAGGAGCTGTGACTCGACCCCTGCAACCACAACTAGGTGAGTACACACATACACAAACAGAAACATGTACATACACAAACGCATACACAACACCCACAAAAACGCATATGTACACACATACAGACCCATACACGGAAGCATACTTAAATTGCTCAGTTGCGAATATTGCAGATACTAATCTCAGACCGAAGGAAACTTGAACATAAATACATAAGAAAGAAGGAACACTGCAGCAGCCCTACTGCCCCATGCGAGGCATGGCCAAGTCACCAATGACCCACCTAGTCAGGTCAGGACATATCCACTTAAGAAAGGAGCACGGCGTCAGATCTATTAGCACAAGCCAGTCAGGTCCAACTCACACCCACCCACACCCACTTATGTATTTATCCAACCTAATTTTAAAACTTGTTACAAAACGACGCGATATCTATTAGAAATAGACATCTCCAGTGAACACTAAAAAGGTATGCCCCTCTAGCATTCAGCCTGTTACTGGGTTTTTGTAACAAGTAGTCAGTATCTTGGTCCAGTTATCCGACATATTCAATAGTCATAGGATTTCAACTGAGAGGGTACTAACCAAAGAATGAAATTTTAATATATTTATTAACAAAGTTAGAATATCTAGGGAATCAAAGTAAATCAATTTAAATTTGAATATACTTAAGATATTAATTAGGAGGTCAGCTCCTACACTTCTCTCATAAACAATATTATTGTGCTGAAGGCACATATATCTTAATGGCTCTTATGTACCATCTGGTACAATGTCAGCAATTTACAATAATATTCATATATATACAAATATGTGTAGATGTGTGTGTGTGTGTGTGTGCTCCAGGTAACTCGTTATGCCTATTAAGACTCGACTCGACCAGTGACTGACTGAACGTTTCTCATAAGCTAACTTCTCTAACAAACTGACAATCAGAACAGCTTGATTGAACAGTAATATGACCAATTCGACTAAACAGCAATATAGCAAGCGGGAGCAACACAGCGTCAGGAACAAGGATATAGAATAACGACCCTAACTGGGGACCATCGGCAGATCCTCCATAATAGTTACAAAAATCCATTTATTACTGAATCTAGGTTCAGCATAACCCAAAATCATCGACTGTGACGGTGCACAGATGCCTCAGTGAATTAGGTCAGAAGCTATAGCCAGAGACCTGAGTTATCTCAGTGTCAAAGTGACACACAACCCAGTAAAACATCGAAAACACTAAGTCTAGGCTATTCTCTGTGAACAGAGTTACACAGAGTCCAGAGAAGTATGTTTCGTCTAACCACCGAACACATACTCTACGAAACAGAGTCTAAATGACGAGAAAACAAGCAGAGACAAGAGCAAGGTCTTTCTCCAACGAGAGTCAGCAGGGAAGAGAGGAGGAGTATGGAGAAGCAGTCTCCAACTCAGGTTAGATCA
Source organism: Cherax destructor (assembly GCA_009830355.1). NCBI lineage: Eukaryota > Metazoa > Arthropoda > Malacostraca > Decapoda > Parastacidae > Cherax > Cherax destructor. The sequence goes on from WNWK01011295.1 coordinate 6,429, forward strand.
CGCCACCGACTGACTGCCCAGCAACTCCAGAGAAGCCGCTGTTAGCGAGGTAGTTTGCCAATTCAAGGCAGCTATCATCTTATCATCTCTTATCATCTTATCATCTTATCATCTCTTTCTTATCATCCGCAATGTAGTGCGGATGATAAGAAAGAGATGATTGCTGATGTTATGAATGAAAAGAAGTTGGATGTCCTGGCCCTAAGCAAAACAAAGCTGAAGGGGGTAGGCGAGTTTCAGTGGGGAGAAATAAATGGGATTAAGTCAGGAGTATCTGAGAGAGTTAGAGCTAAGGAAGGGGTAGCAATAATGTTGAAGGATTAGTTATGGAAGGAGAAGAGGGAATATAAATGTGTAAATTCAAGGATTATGTGGATTAAAATAAGGGTCGGATGCGAAAAGTGGGTCATAATAAGCGTGTATGCACCTGGAGAAGAGAGGAGTGTAGAGGAGAGAGAGAGAGATTTTGGGAGATGCTAAGCGAATGTATAGGAACTTTTGAACCAAGTGAGAGAGTAATTGTGGTAGGGGACCTAAATGCTAAAGTAGGAGAAACATGTAGAGAGGGTGTAGTAGGTAAGTTTGGGGTGCCAGGTGTAAATGATAATGGGAGCCCTTTGATTGAACTTTGTATAGAAAGGGGTTTAGTTATAGGTAATACATATTTTAAGAAAAAGAGGATAAACGAGTATACAAGATATGATGTAGGGCGTAATGACAGTAGTTTGTTGGACTATGTATTGGTAGATAAAAGACTGTTGAGTAGACTTCAGGATGTACATGTTTATAGAGGGGCCACAGATATATCAGATCACTTTTTAGTTATAGCTACAGTGGGAGTAAAAGGTAGATGGGATACAAGGAAAATAAAAGCAGTAAGTAAGAGAGAGGTGAAGGTTTATAAAGTAAAAGAGGAGGGAGTTAGGGTAAGATATAAACAACTATTGGAGGATAGATGGGCTAGTGAGAGTGTAGGTAATGGGGTCGAAGATGTATGGGGTAGATTTAAAAATGTAGTGTAGAGTATTCAGCCGAAGTTTGTGGTTACAGGCGAGTGGGTGCGGGAGGGAAGAAGAGCGATTGGTGGAATGATGATGTAAAGAGAGTAGTAAGGGAGAAAAAGTTAGCATATGAGAGGTTTTTACAAAGTAGAAGTGATGCAAGGAGGGAAGAGTATATGGAGAGAAAAAGAGAGGTTAAGAGAGTGGTGAAGCAATGTAAAAAGAGAGCAAATGAGAGAGTGGGTGAGATGTTATCAACAAATTTTGCTGAAAATAAGAAAAAGTTTTGGAGTGAGATTAATAAGTTGAGGAAGCCTAGGGAACAAATGGATTTGACAGTTAAAAATAGGAGAGGAGAGTTATTAAATGGAGAGTTAGAGGTATTGGGAAGATGGAGGGAATATTTTGAGGAGTTGGTAAATGTTGATGAAGACAGGGAAGCTGTGATTTCGTGTATAGGGCAAGGAGGAATAACATCTTGTAGGAGTGTGGAAGAGCCAGTTTTGAGTGTGGGGGGAGTTCGTGAGGCTGTGGGTAGAATGAAAGGGGGTAAGGCAGCTGGGATTGATGGGATAAAGATAGAAATGTTAAAAGCAGGTGGAGATATAGTTTTGGAGTGGTTAGTGCTATTATTTAATAAATGTATGGAAGAGGGTAAGGTACCTAGGGATTGGCAGAGAGCGTGTATTGTTCCTTTGTTTAAAAACAAAGGGGACAAAAGAGAGTGCAAAAATTATAGGGGAATAAGTCTGTTGAGTGTACCTGGTAAAGTGTATGGTAGAATTATTATTGAAATAATTAAGAGTAAGACAGAAAGCAGGATAGCAGATGAACAAGGGGGCTTTAGGAAAGGTAGGGGGTGTGTAGACCAAGTGTTTACAGTGAAACATATAGGTGAACAGTATTTGGATAAGGGTAAAGAGGTTTGTGTGGCATTTATGGATTTGGAAAAGGCGTATGAAAAGTGGGCCTTAGACAAGGATGTGTGATGTCACCGTGGTTGTTCAATATATTTATAGATGGGGTTGTAAGAGAAGTGAATGCGAGGGTCTTGGCAAGAGGTGTGGTGTTAAAAGATAAAGAATTAAATACAAAGTGGGAGTTGTCACAGTTGCTTTTTGCTGATGACACTGTGCTTTTGGGAGATTCTGAAGAGAAGTTGCAGAGGTTGGTGGATGAATTTGGTAGGGTGTGTAAAAGAAGAAAATTGAAAGTGAATATAGGAAAGAGTAAGGTGATGAGGATAACAAAAAGATTAGGTGACGAAAGATTGGATATCAGATTGGAGGGAGAGAGTATGGAGGAGGTGAATGTATTCAGATATTTGGGAGTGGACATGTCAGCAGATGGGTCTACGAAGGATGAGGTGAATCATAGAATTGATGAGGGAAAAAGGGTGAGTGGAGCACTTGGAGTCTGTGGAGACAAAGAACTTTGTCCATGGAAGTAAAGAAGGAATGTATGAGAGTATAGTTATACCAACACTCTTATATGGGTGTGAAGCAAGGGTGATGAATGTTGCAACGAGGAGAAGGCTGGAGGCAGTGGAGATGTCATGTCTGAGGTCAATGTGTGGTGTGAATATAATGCAGAGAATTTGGAGTTTGGAAATTAGGAGGAGGTGCGGGATTACCAAAACTTATCCAGAGAGCTGAGGAGGGGTTGTTGAGGTGGTTCGGACATGTAGAGAGAATGGAACGAGACAGAATAATGTCGAGAGTGTATAAATCTGTAGTGGAGGGAAGGCGGGGTAGGGGTCGGCCTAGGAAAGGATGGAAGGAGGGGGAGGAAGTTTTGTGTGCGAGGGGCTTGGACTTCCAGCAAGCATGTGTGAGCGTATTTGATAGGAGTGAATGGAGACAAATGGTTTTTAATACTTGACGTGCTGTTGGAGTGTGAGCAAAGTAACATTTATGAAGGGATTCAGGGAAACCGGCAGGCCGGACTTGAGTCCTGGAGATGGGAAGTACAGTGTCTGCACTCTGAAGGAGGGGTGTTAATGTTGCAGTTTTATAACTGTATTGTAAAGCACCCCTCTGGCAAGACAGTGATGGAGTGAATGATGATGAAAGTTTTTCTTTTTTGGGCCACCGTGCCCTGGTGGGAATCGGCCGATGTGTTAATAAAAAAAAAATACTCAATACTCTCGAACAATGAGCACAATAGTATAAATGGTACATCCTACCTAATAAAATATCTAAGTCAAATAATAATATAATGCAAGATATTAACCATTTAGCTATTATCGAAAATGTCAGCAATATAAAATTATAGAAAATGGCGGGCCGCCAGCTTCATTGCAGTGCTCATTTCCTAGAATATGACTGACTCCACTACTACTACTACTACCACTACTACCACTATTACCACTACTACCACTACTACCACTACTACCTCCATTATTACCCCTCCACCACTTTCTTGTGCCCTCCCCTGTCTGCCTGCCTATAAATACCCCTTCTTCCTGTCCTGTGTGTTAGTGTGACTTTGTAAATGGTCCAAGTCGGACCGAAACATCGTCGTAAGCTCCTCTCTTTTTTATATGAGTGGGTTGTGTGTGTATTGTTCCAGTCACGGTATTGTGCCTTTTTTGTTATCAACATTTATATACTTTGTGGCCCATTCTGGGGTCGCAATAAAACTACACAACGTTTTAGCTTCTATGACGGTACCCAGGAGTTTGTTCAAGTCACCCACAACTCTATTACTAAACCAGTGATTTCATACATTCTTCCTGAATCTGAATTTTTCCAACTAAAAATCATTACTGCGAGTCCTGTCTTGGCTAGATATTTTTAGCACGCTATTTATATTCAGTTTATTTATTCCTCTTTTCCATTTAGTGTAGATTCAGGGCCTCAGTCTATCCTCATAGGGAAGATTTCTGATACATGGGATCAACTTTGTTATCCTTCTTTGTACGTTTTCCAGTGCATTTATATCCATTCTGTAATACGGTGACTAGTGTGGAGAAAATTTCTGCCCTTTTCAAGGGCCCTACCCTTTCCGGCCCTTAGAAAGGGCCAGACGGCATGTCTGGCTTCGAAAACAACTTAATTAATAACAGATGAAAAGACCGCAGTATGTCACGTGTTGTCTGACCAAGTAGCAACGAGTATATATGAGTTAATAGACATTTGATGAAATGTAACTCTTTACCTTAGCCAAAAAATTTAGGAAACTGTTGTATCAGTTTCTACACTTGACAATACAATCATGTGTTCCAGTGATCGAAGTATTTAGATAACACAAGCATTTGAATTACCACTTGTAGCAGCATGTAGCAATTGTTGAAATTGTGCTGATGTCAGTGATGCCAAGCCCCGCTGAGGCACGAGGGTACATGAGGGCATTAGATTGAACTTATAAACCAAAGAGACGGGTCCTACGGCACGAGAGGATTTAACGTAAAAAAAGACATTAGTCGTGGGCATCCGCATGCTTATTCAATCTCCACTAACGTCGGGAAATCGGATAAGAACTCTGTTCCAGCGCATTTAGTGTTAACAATAAAATCGCGGTATATTCAGAAGTGTGCGCAGCTTCTTACTACTGCAAAAAGACTGAAAATTGTTGAATGTAGAGAGACAATTGTGAGTACTTCGTCTAACCAGACAGTGACTCTTCAGCAGCGTTCTTCAATCAAGACAGCATTTTCCGGGTGTGAATTAAGGGTCCGATACAAATACCCAGGTAAGTCTGCTTAGACATGTATATGTTCAGAAGGCTGTGCAGTGGGAACATGTTCATAATCTAGGCAGATTTATCATTCAGCCGGTCATACGCGGGCGATCCACCCAAACACCATGAGTAAACCGCCGTTCAGTCCATTCAATGACTGATTATATGGCATACGCTCCTTTGGGGCAATAATATAAGTCACATGTGTGATTATATTTTACCATACAGCCCTGTGGGGCATGTGAACGTCTGCATCAACCATAGGCTACTGGGATGGATGGATAATCGTGGATGCATCTACAAGCTAAGTATAGCAACATTTACAGTCCACATTATCTTAGGGGTCAATTTCCCCACAACCAGAACTGTGCAGTATAATCTAAATGAGGCCTAACTAAGGATATATAGAGTTGAAGAACAACTTGAGGATTTCTATTATGCTCCTTGATATAAATCTAAGGATTCTGTTCGCTTTATTGCAAACACTTTTGCACTGTTGTCTTTGTTTCAGATTACTGCTAACCAGAACTCCCAAATCCTTTTCGCAATCAGTAATATTAGGATCTACATTATTTAGTTTATATTACGCTGGCTTACCGGTCCACCCCTTTAAAAAATATAGTCATAGTTATAATAGTTATAATTATGGGATGAAGGGAGTCAAGGAAACCAGTTATCCAGATGATGAGGTGGGTAGTACAGTGCCTGCACTCGGAAGGAGGGGTGGAAGTGGGTAGTACAGTGCCTGCACTCTGATGAGGTGGGTAGTACAGTGCCTGCACTCTGATGAGGTGGGTAGTACAGTGCCTGCATTCTGATGAGGTGGGTAGTACAGTGACTGCACTCTGATGAGGTGGGTAGTACAGTGCCTGCACTCTGATGAGGTGGGTAGTACAGTGCCTGCACTCTGATGAGGTGGATAGTACAGTGCCTGCACTCTGATGAGGTGGGTAGTACAGTGCCTGCACTCTGATGAGGTGGGTAGTACAGTGCCTGCACTCTGATGAGGTGGGTAGTACAGTGCCTGCACTCTGATGAGGTGGGTAGTACAGTGCCTGCACTCTGATGAGGTGGGTAGTACAGTGCCTGCACTCTGAATGGAGGTGGGTAGTACAGTGCCTGCACTCTGATGAGGTGGGTAGTACAGTGCCTGCACTCTGATGAGGTGGGTAGTACAGTGCCTGCACTCTGATGAGGTGGGTAGTACAGTGCCTGCACTCTGATGAGGTGGGTAGTACAGTGCCTGCACTCTGAAGGAGGGGTGGAGGTGGGTAGTACAGTGCCTGCACTCTGATGAGGTGGGTAGTACAGTGCCTGCACTCTGATGAGGTGGGTAGTACAGTGCCTGCACTCTGATGAGGTGGGTAGTACAGTGCCTGCACTCTGATGAGGTGGGTAGTACAGTGCCTGCACTCTGATGAGGTGGGTAGTACAGTGCCTGCACTCTGATGAGGTGGGTAGTACAGTGCCTGCACTCTGATGAGGTGGGTAGTACAGTGCCTGCACTCTGATGAGGTGGGTAGTACAGTGCCTGCACTCTGATGAGGTGGGTAGTACAGTGCCTGCACTCTGATGAGGTGGGTAGTACAGTGCCTGCACTCTGATGAGGTGGGTAGTACAGTGCCTGCACTCTGATGAGGTGGGTAGTACAGTGCCTGCACTCTGATGAGGTGGGTAGTACAGTGCCTGCACTCTGATGAGGTGGGTAGTACAGTGCCTGCACTCTGATGAGGGGAGTGGGTAGTACAGTGCCTGCACTCTGATGAGGTGGGTAGTACAGTGCCTGCACTCTGAATGAGGTGGGTAGTACAGTGCCTGCACTCTGATGAGGTGGGTAGTACAGTGCCTGCACTCTGAAGGAGGGGTGGAGGTTTGTAGTACAGTGCCTGCACTCTGAAGGAGGGGTGGAGGTGGGTAGTACAGTGCCTGCACTCTGAAGGAGGGGTGGAGGTGGGTAGTACAGTGCCTGCACTCTGAAGGAGGGGTGGAGGTGGGTAGTACAGTGTCTGCACTCTGATGAGGAGGGTAGTACAGTGCCTGCACTCTGAAGGAGGGGTGGAGGTGGGTAGTACAGTGCCTGCACTCTGACGGAGGGGTGGAGGTGGGTAGTACAGTGCCTGCACTCTGAAGGAGGGGTGGAGGTGGGTAGTACAGTGCCTGCACTCTGAAGGAGGGGTGGAGGTGGGTAGTACAGTGCCTGCACTCTGAAGGAGGGGTGGAGGTGGGTAGTACAGTGCCTGCACTCTGAAGGAGGGATGGAGGTGGGTAGTACAGTGCGTGCACTCTGAAGGAGGGGTGGAGGTGGGTAGTACAGTGCCTGCACTCTGAAGGAGGGGTGGAGGTGGGTAGTACAGTGCCTGCACTCTGAAGGAGGGGTGGAGGTGGGTAGTACAGTGCCTGCACTCTGAAGGAGGGGTGGAGATACTGCAGCTCACAGGAACATCTGTACCAAAATTTCGGCGCCACTGTCAAGACGGTGATGGAATGAGTGATGGTGAAAATGTTTCTTCTTATTCGGGACACCCAACCTCGGTGGAAGACGACTTGTGTGTTAAAAATATTATGTATATAAGATGATACCACACAAGTTAGGTTTGAGTAAATGTAAATTTGAAATTTTACTGAAATTATCCAGAAAAAAAAAATCGTTAGAGTCAGATCAGCCACTAATAAGTCTTTTCTGATCTATTCTTGACTTTCATCATTGATGTTCGGCATTAAAATGAATCTTAGGGTTCACTTTACTATTTGAAGTTCATTAAAACAAATAATTTTCCGTTTAATAACTAACGAATGACTCTTCTCATCGGCTTCTAAACACTGATGTATTGTATTGATTTTGGTGCCAATTTGCAGTTTTTCGAAAACAATTTGATCAAATTGGATTTTCTGACTAAATGAAAAAAAATATTTTTCTCATATGACTAAAGATTTTGAAATAGAGAATAAATTAGAAACAAAAATTTAGAAGAAAAAATAAAAACTCGCGTTTGTTTCCTATTTCTACGACATTTCTCAGGAATGTTTTTATTTTATTTCTCATAATTTTTCGTTTATAACTGGAAAATTACCTTTTCGATCAGCGTCAAATTTTAAAGGCTGGAACAATGTTTCTTGGGCAAGATTGATGGGAGTATTTGCGTGCGTGGGAACCCCTTCTACCATGCTATACACGCCAAGATCAAACTCTGTTTTCGTGTGAGAGGTGAAGACAAGTTCCTCGGATCACCTTTAAATTGTTCACATTTCTGTATTCCTCTTAGAATTAACTAAACGGTTATAACTATGACCATAATTTTTAAAGGGGTGGACCGGTAAGCCAGCGGAAGGCCTCGGTGTGATGACCAAAACCTCCAACGGTGGGTCATCATCTAAGACCAGCGACAGGAGGCACATTGTCATGTTTCCTGACGACCTACCAATCCTAACCTCGAAGAATTATCATGGGGGAGCGCTAATCCCGTATGGATTATACAGTGCCTGTGGGGAAGGGAGAAGGGTGAAGGCATTCAGTATTAATTCAGGGAATTGGAGCAGAGATCCAATTCCCAAGATCAACCCCCTTGAGGGGGTTCTTCTTAGAAGCTTGGTATTGTTAACAAAATATGTAGGCGCCATTTTATTATTTTTAATATCGAAATGGTATAGTATTCTTTTACATTATTGCATTATTTTGCTTTGATACTGGATATGAACTTTTGATCCAAGGAACAGGACTTATTTTCCCCTTATTTGAATCAAACCTGAATGCACCTCACTGCACATTATGTGATGCAGTTTGTGCACTACGTCGTAAAATGACTTTTCTGGTCGGCTTTAAATTTTTCGCGCTGTGTTTTCCTCAATGGAAACTTTACCTTGATTTTAGCTGTGTTTGTTTTAATATATCAAATTTATTTAATCAAGTCGGATTCTGTGAAATACCTGGATAATGTGACTTTACTGGGTTATACTTGGATAAATCTACTTAACGTTCATTTAATAAATCATGCATAATTACTTACATTTATTCTTACTTAAATTTTAAAGAGTTACTATATGGTTTTAAAGAGGTGGACCGGTAAGCCAGGAAAAGGCCTCGGTCAGATGACCAAAAGCTCCAACGGTGGGTCATCTAAGACCCGCGTCAAGAAACTCTTAGTTCTGTTTCCTAACAAATCTTACCTAAATGTTAGTAAAAACAATATAGAGAAAAGCTTGGATTTATCATGGCCATTGTTGATCCCAATTTGTTTTTTCTTATGGAAGAAACTGACAAAATTGAAAATTATTTTCAAGCATTAAATTCTGATAATATAAATTATGACTGACGTCATTCTTTACGTGCTGGTGTATTTTAGGATATTGGTCACTGAGATAATATGAGAATTGTGTTGAGCTTTTAGTGTCCATGTGATAACTAGTGAATACCAAATCTGATTCACTTCAAACCTTCAACGATAATACCGAATTGCATTATATACTTATGTCGCACTCTGCATTAATCTTGCGTGCAACACGGGGTTATGCAACACAGGGTTGTGCAACACGGGGTTATGCAACACGGATATACCTTTCTCGAGTCGATTGAAATAAATCTATAAGTTTGCCAGCTTGTAATGAAATCCTCCTCGTCATAGAAGACTATTCGCATCTATATTCCCTTAATTTCTGAAGATGAAATTAGCACAAGACCGAAGGTGGAAAATTTTTAAAATAACACAAATTTCTAAATAAAACTAAACTGTTTCTGACTGAGAATAATATCAAATATACAATAGTTGGTCTTACTATTTATAGATTCCAGTGTAGCAGCGTCGACGTTGTGCAGCAATGTAGTGTAGACCAGGAGCAAGAAAGGAACCATGATGATCAACTCTCCACGTTCTTGTAATCAGATTCCTGGAGGCAAGTCATTGGTCACCAAAGTGGACGGATAGAAAACTACCCCCTCATGGTACTAAGGACATTTCAATGACCATGAGTCGCCAGTCTTACCAACGATTAATATATAATTTATGCAAAAGTACCGATCACTTTTTTCTTTCATATTTTTAACTTTTTATGATGGTTTCCAAAATTGTTTTCAAACTGCAGTTTTAAACTTGAACACACATATTATGTGTCACTATCGACATATGTTACTTTAAATAATGTGTTCCAATAATTTTAACTCCAGTACTAAATGGTCGACATTTATATTCAATCATTCACCAAATCAATTTATTTAACATATAATACGTAGCCCAGAATGACTCAATATTATATTTTTGTTAACAAAATAAAATAATTATTACATAAGGTGTCTGTTTCCATAAGCAATAACACAACATTGTTTTCTAAAGTAATCTGCAAGGATAAAAAGAGTGACTTATATTTCAGTCTAGTTTTGACTGAGCACACAGCAGGTAAACTACGATACGGACGACCACTGAGCAACACAGCAGGTAAACTACGATACGTACGACCACTGAACAACACAGCAGGTAAACTACGATACGTACGACCACTGAACAACACAGCAGGTAAACTACGATACGTACGACCACTGAACAACACAGCAGGTAAACTACGATACGTACGACCACTGAACACAGCAGGTAAACTACGATACGTACGACCACTGAACAACACAGCAGGTAAACTACGATATGTACGACCACTGAACAACACAGCAGGTAAATTACGATACATACGACCACTGAACAACACAGCAGGTAAACTACGATACGTACGACCACTGAACAACACAGCAGGTAAACTACGATACGTACGACCACTAAACAACACAGCAGGTAAACTACGATACATACGACCATTGAACAACACAGCAGGTAAACTACGATACGTACGACCACTGAACAACACCGCAGGTAAACTACGATACGTACGACCACTGAACAACACAGCAGGTAAACTACGATACGTACGACCACTGAACAACACTGCAGGTAAACTACGATACGTACGACCACTGAACAACACAACAGGTAAACTACGATACGTACGACCACTGAACAACATTCATGTCAGTGTAACGAACATTCAACGAGCTATAGTGTAATTCTCCCCGACTACTGAGCCAGTTCAACCTTCCGAATCACAAACGTGGATTATTTATGATCTTGGCAAGTATCACATGTATAAATCCCTCACTTTATCAGTTGTGAAATATAAGTACGATTTCCCACTTATGTGTGTAAACGCAATTTGTCTTGGCTGTTAATACCTTGTTGATATTGATATCAAGTTTCATGAGACTTTCTGAACTTGGTTTCTGTTCATTCTATTTTCACACACTCACCAATACAGGAAGAGAAATTCGCATACGAACAGGCTTTCTAATATTCTGTATTATTCCAATGTTGATTTGTTAAAATATCTTGGGTTTTATGAGTTATCTTTGAACGTTGTCTGAAATTTCCGTGACGGATTCTATGTAGCTTCCGTAATAATAAACGAATCACAAATAAGGTTTAATTTCTTCCTGCAAGAATGAAAACATTGAGTGATTTACAGTATATAATGTTAGAAGTGTTTCCATTAATTAATATGAAATGCTGCATTGTAATAATATTGTTTCGTCTTTGACTGAGAGGTCTCCATAACATTACCGTAAATTGAAAATAGTTATACAAAGATCTCAGGAAACTAAATCCCTGATACCAGATAAGCCTCATCAGAAACTTAAATGTCTCACATATATATATTATTCTTGGAGGAAACATATTGTGAAAGATTCGGCAGGAAGCTGGGAGCGACGCGAGCACACCTTCACTCGACCAAGGCAGACGACCAACTGTTGTGTAGTGGCACAGTGAGGCAGGTTACCGGCCATCACGATACCAAACACAAAACCTTTGAAGAGGAAAATGATTGATTGTCCCTCATACAATAACGGAGAAATTATACTTAAACTTTGTATATGATGTAATCAGAGAATATTTTCCTTATAAGCATCACCCTAATCATTAAGTGACGTGTAGGTCAGGTATTTGGTAGAGTCAAATACATTGATTCTCAGGGAAAGAGAGCAGTAAAGGCAAGTTTTCCTATACATACAACCTCTTTTTGCCTTTGCAATAAAGAGGAATCTAAGGGTTGACAAGTAACTGTGGGTCGCATATAGAGGAAATGTGTTGGCAAGTGGAATCCATGTCTGTTTCTTATGTTCTCCGACCTGTGTACAGTTGAAAATTAGACACATGTGCAACATCTGGGTATCTTTATTATAGACGTTTCGCCATCCAGTGCCTTTATCAATACAGATTCTAGGACATAACTTGGAGACAGTAGAACTATATACAAAAGGTGAGGTAATCAGTCCCTCGTCCTCGGAATTGGTGTTAACAGCACCGTAGTTGTGGAGAATTTGTATTGATAAAGCCACTGGTTGGCGAAACGTCTATAATAAAGATACCCAGATGTGCACATGTGTCTAATTTTGATCTTGTTGGTATTGTATACCATTCATGAACAACTGTATACAGTTGCCTAGGTATTAGTTACAGTAGCGAGTGAATTATTATTAATATAATCATAGCTAAGCGCTAAACACATAAGGGTCATAGAGCAGTAATGGGTGAAGTGTAATCAGAGGTGGTGGTCTACCTGGGCTTTAAGATATCTTGAGGATGGTTAATTATTTGCCAATAAGATGAACTGTCGTAAATAAAAAAAAAAAAACTGTCATGGCAGCAAAATTATTCAAGCTTCATAAAGTGAAGTGGTCAGCCAAGTGAAACAAAATAGTCATATACAGAAGGTCAGAAAATGAGGTCAGTGCGTCTCTCCCGAATACAAGACACTTTATACCTAATTGCCTTTATACCTAATTGAGATGTGTCAAGTGTCCCGTACCTCAGCTGGTAGTGCACTCAGCTCTCACCTTGAAGTCCGTCATTCGATCCCCGGTACGGGAGGAAACGTTTGGGTGTATTTAAGCCACCTACTGGCACTGTTTATCTTGCAGCAAAATGTACCTGGGTATTATCCAAGTGGTATGGGTCGCATCCTGGGGAGAATAATAGAGAATATTACCTTAATATGCCCAATATGGTCTACATAAGAAGGAGCTTCCTATATAGTATGTCGCTGATATCAGTTATGTTTGTATAACTTGTACATATATGTACTTGTAGAAATAAAGAATATTATTATTATTGTTATTAATAATATTATTATTATTACTATTATTATATTTTTATTACCACATCAGCCATTTCCCACCAAAGCAGGGTGGATCGAAAAAGAAAAACTTTCACCATCATTCACTCCATCACTGTCTTGCCAGAGGTGAGCGTACACTACAGTTATAAAACTGCAACATTAACACCCCTCCTTCAGAGTGCAGACACTGTACTTCCCATACGTCCGGCCTGCCGGTTTCCCTGAATCACTTCATAAATGTTACCTTGCTCACACTCCAACAGCACGTCAAGCCTTAAAAACCATTTGTCTCCATTCGCTCCTATCTAACACGCTCACGCAAACTTGCTGGAAGTCCAAGCTCCTCCCACACAAAACCTCCTTTACCCCCTCCCTCCAACGTTTCCTAGGCCGACCCCTATCCCGCCTTCCCTCCACTACAGATTTATTATTATTATTATTAAAAATGTAGCAGCAGTGAAGGTGTGTTGTAGCCTAGCCTCAAACACTAGCCTCAAACACTAGCCTCAAACCCTAGCCTCAAACACTAGCCTCAAACACTAGCCTCAAACACTAGCCTCAAACCCTAGCCTCAAACACTAGCCTCAAACACTAGCCTCAAACACTAGCCTCAAACACTAGCATCAAACACTAGCCTCAAACACTAGCTTCAAACACTAGCCTCAAACACTAGCCTCAAACACTAGCCTCAAACACTAGCCTCAAACACTAGCCACAAACACTAGCCTCAAACACTAGCTTCAAACACTAGCCTCAAACACTAGCCTCAAACACTAGCCACAAACACTAGCCTCAAACACTAGCTTCAAACACTAGCCTCAAACACTAGCCTCAAACACTAGCCACAAACACTAGCCTCAAACACTAGCCACAAACACTAGCCTCAAACACTAGCCTCAAACACTAGCCTCAAACACTAGCCTCAAACACTAGCCTCAAACACTAGCCACAAACACTAGCCTCAAACACTAGCTTCAAACACTAGCCTCAAACACTAGCCTCAAACACTAGCCACAAACACTAGCCTCAAACACTAGCCTCAAACACTAGCCTCAAACACTAGCCTCAAACACTAGCCTCAAACACTAGCCTCAAACACTAGCCTCAAACACTAGCCTCAAACACTAGCCTCAAACACTAGCCTCAAACACTAGCCTCAAACACTAGCATCAAACACTAGCCTCAAACACTAGCTTCAAACACTAGCCTCAAACACTAGCCTCAAACACTAGCCTCAAACACTAGCCTCAAACACTAGCCTCAAACACTAGCTTCAAACACTAGCCTCAAACACTAGCCTCAAACACTAGCATCAAACACTAGCCTCAAACACTAGCTTCAAACACTAGCCTCAAACACTAGCCTCAAACACTAGCCTCAAACACTAGCCTCAAACACTAGATTCAAACACTAGCCTCAAACACTAGCCTCAAACACTAACCTTAAACACTAGCTTCAAACACTATCTTCAAACACTAGCCTCAAACACTAGCCTCAAACACTAGCCTCAAACACTAGCCTCAAACACTAGCATCAAACACTAGCCTCAAACACGAGCCTCAAACACTAGCTTCAAACACTAGCCTCAAACACTAGCCTCAAACACTAGCCTCAAACACTAGCCTCAAACACTAGCCTCAAACACTAGCCTCAAACACTAGCCTCAAACACTAGCTTCAAACACTAGCCTTAAACACTAGCCTCAAACACTAGCCTCAAACACTAGCCTCAAACACTAGCCTCAAACACTAGCCTCAAACACTAACCTCAAACACTATCCTCAATCACTAGCCTCAAACACTAGCCTCAACCACTAGCCTCAAACACTAGCCTCAAACACTAGCCTCAAACACTATCCTCAAACACTAGCCTCAAACACTAGCCTCAAACACTAGCCTTACACACTAGCTTCAAACACTATCTTCAAACACTAGCTTCAAACACTAGCCTCAAACACTAGCCTCAAACACTAGCCTCAAACACTAGCCTCAAACACTAGCCTCAAACACTAGCTTCAAACACTAGCCTCAAACACTAGCCTCAAACACTATCCTCAAGCACTAGCCTCAAACACTTGCTTCAAACACTAGCCTCAAACACTAGCCACAAACACTAGCCTCAAACACTAATACGCAATTTAAATATGTTAAGTAAAAGGACACAAATGCAACTAATGTGACATTTTATTGTGGCAACGTTTCGCTCTTCAGGAGCTTTCTCAAGCCGTTACAAGCGTTACATGGACACAGTGGGCTATTATATACTCTCAAAGTGAGGTGAAATACTAGTGGTGGTCGAGGTAGTAGTGATAAGTAGTAGTAGTAGTAGTAGTAGTAATACAATAAGGTAGAACAATCAATATGCACATGAGTAAAAGGTGATAAAACAAATACTTGGGTAGTATAACAATAGGTTAGACAAATATTTTTTGCTGGAGGTTGAAATATAGATGGCCTGTAGGAGTGTTCCACATCTACGATGTGCTTGTGTTGAATTAGCAGGAGAGACTATGTGATGGTATGGTTAACTGTTTTCAGGAGGATTCTTGCTAAGACTTCAGAGATGGTGAAGCTGCCTTTGTTTTGTTTAATTGTGTTAGAAACAGAGATAAGTGCTGATTCAAGGCATTTGCGTCTACGGAAATTAGTTTCTTTGATTACTAGTCGGGCGTCTTTGAATTTCATGAGATGATTGTTGGAATTTCGGTGTTGTACGCAGGCGTTGTTCAGGTTATCGTTTCTGCATGCATTAATGTGTTCATTGATGCGTGTTTCGAGGTTTCTTGCTGTTTCTCCTACATAATTCTGTCGCAGCCTCCACAGGGTATAGTGTAGACCCCTGCGTTGACTGGTTCATGGTGCTTGGATTTAGTCCTGGTTAGATCCTTAATAGAAGTACTGGAAGCAATGGCGACTCTAGTGTTAGCTTGTGCAAATACGTTAGAAATGTTGGATGCAACCTGGCTGTTGGGAAGAACTATAACTTTGTTTGGAGTGGTGTTGACGCGTGGAGAATTAATGATCTGAAGAGCTCTTTTCTTGCAATCTTTGATGAAAAAGGAAGGAAAATGTAAATCAGTGAAGGTTTGGTGAATGTATGTACATTCCTCGTCAAGAAACTCAGGACTACAAATTCGGTAAGCTCTTAGGAAGAATCCGATGATGATGCCTCTTTTGGTCTTAGTATCTTGACTGGAATAGAAGTGTGTGAGATCATTTTTATTTGTAGGTTTCCGGTAAACTTGAAATTTTAGGTTGTTATCTACTTTGTGGATGAGGACGTCTAGAAAGGGTAGTTGGTCATTGGACTCTTCTTCTAGTGTAAACTGGATCGCCGGTTCAACTGCGTTGAGCCTAGCCTGAAGATTCCGTACATCAAAACGTTTGGGAGTTATTACGAGGACGTCGTCTACGTAACGTACCCAAGTGACGCTTGAGGGTATGATGTTGGCGAAGTGTTCAGCCTCTAGGTGTTCCATGTACAAGTTAGCTAAGACGGAAGAGTCCAATGACAAACTACCCTTTCTAGACGTCCTCATCCACAAAGTAGATAACAACCTAAAATTTCAAGTTTACCGGAAACCTACAAATAAAAATGATCTCACACACTTCTATTCCAGTCAAGATACTAAGACCAAAAGAGGCATCATCATCGGATTCTTCCTAAGAGCTTACCGAATTTGTAGTCCTGAGTTTCTTGACGAGGAATGTACATACATTCACCAAACCTTCACTGATTTACATTTTCCTTCCTTTTTCATCAAAGATTGCAAGAAAAGAGCTCTTCAGATCATTAATTCTCCACGCGTCAACACCACTCCAAACAAAGTTATAGTTCTTCCCAACAGCCAGGTTGCATCCAACATTTCTAAAGTATTTGCACAAGCTAACACTAGAGTCGCCATTGCTTCCAGTACTTCTATTAAGGATCTAACCAGGACTAAATCCAAGCACCATGAACCAGTCAACGCAGGGGTCTACACTATACCCTGTGGAGGCTGCGACAGAATTTATGTAGGAGAAACAGCAAGAAACCTCGAAACACGCATCAATGAACACATTAATGCATGCAGAAACGATTACCTGAACAACGCCTGCGTACAACACCGAAATTCCAACAATCATCTCATGAAATTCAAAGACGCCCGACTAGTAATCAAAGAAACTAATTTCCGTAGACGCAAATGCCTTGAATCAGCACTTATCTCTGTTTCTAACACAATTAAACAAAACAAAGGCAGCTTCACCATCTCTGAAGTCTTAGCAAGAATCCTCCTGAAAACAGTTAACCATACCATCACATAGTCTCTCCTGCTAATTCAACACAAGCACATCGTAGATGTGGAACACTCCTACAGGCCTTCTATATTTCAACCTCCAGCAAAAAATTTGTCTAACCTATTGTTATACTACCCAAGTATTTGTTTTATCACCTTTTACTCATGTGCATATTGATTGTTCTACCTTATTGTATTACTACTACTACTACTACTACTACTACTTATCACTACTACCTCGACCACCACTAGTATTTCACCTCACTTTGAGAGTATATAATAGCCCACTGTGTCCATGTAACGCTTGTAACGGCTTGAGAAAGCTCCTGAAGAGCGAAACGTTGCCACAATAAAATGTCACATTAGTTGCATTTGTGTCCTTTTACTTAACATATTGTCGGTAATTCTACCAATATTATTGCAATTTAAATACTTTTCTAATGACCTTTTAACATCAATATGCATTTTTGTCAACTTTTACACTAGCTTATCCTACCTAACAGATCTGTCAAGTGTGCTAATTCGTAACATTGACTTATAAATAAACAACAAATCATTATATACCCAATAGAAAAAAAAAAGATCACCATAATAATTTGAGTACACTGTAACAATGGTTCCAAGCAAAGTAACGGTACTGTTAAATGTATTATTTGTCAGGAATGGTGACATGGTCAAGATGCAAATATTCACCAGTTTACCTGCACTCATATTAAAACAGGGAAATGTTTTTGGGTCTGCTTGAAAGACAATAAACAGTTGGAGCAAATTTCATATATACTAAAAGACAGAAAAAATAAATTTTTTGGATAATTTGACAATTTTATATGACAGTTGGGAAAGACCTAGACATTCAAGATCCAGAAATACAGAGCAGCACTACTGCCGGAGGTTGATACATCACCAGTAATAGCCGGTGGTGGTACTGATGCTGGTACAGGTACTGCAGATAGTGGGTGGGTCAGCAAAAACTGCAACAGTACAGATCCCAGTCACAAAAAATTCTAGCTAATATTTATCAAATCTGTGAAGCTTCTCTGCCTTGGGTATGTGTAGGCATGGAATATCTGGAAAAACAGGAGCGATGTGCAATTTTGACCATCCATAAAATGCCGTGACCAAAGGAGTATGCAATCAGTTCTTCCTATAAAGTATTTCACTCTGAAATGTCTAATTTATCAGCCCATGAAAGACAATTTTAAAACACAAATTGGCAGCACCCCATTTAAAGGGGACCTGAATGTACTGATCCCACAAACATTGGAAAACAAACCATGGTGCTTACAATCACTCCATAGAAAGAAAATTCTTAGTGCCATTTTTGTTTTTCGTGGCACTAAGAATTTTCTTTCTACGGATCACTGCTGGAGTGGAGGCAGAGCCAGTGGCTCCACTCCAGAGTAACAAATATTAGTGCCAGCTAATAAAGCCCCAACATACAATCAATTCAACATTTATATTAGCAAATATACAGGTTCTAAAACCATTAGATAACAACAAAATATGCCTTTCATCAGTGGACTCCTCACAAATGCATTTTTTGTGGCTTTCACAGAGACCCACACTAATGAACACTCAGATAGAGAAATATGGATCCCAGGTTACAACTTATTCAGATACAATATAAGGAAACAAGAGAGCATTGGCTGTATATCAGAGTCGCTCGTTTTCTCAGAATTACTAAACACCGCAAATGATGTAGTTGAAGTTTTGGCGGTAAACATTGAAAACCAATACCTTGTCATTGTGGTGGTATACCATGTGGTGGTATACCATGTGGTGGTATACAAGCCACCAGATACATCTTCCCAACAATTCAAGGAACACCTTTTGATATTGACTGCCGTCTGGTAAATCTAACCCCAGTTCCTAATATCTCGTTGCTATGTGATTTCAACTTAAGACATAAAATGGAGGAATGTGACAAAAAAAAAAGTATTGAATCTCTGCAACAAATTCACTTTAAGCCAGCAAATAGTGTAGCCAACATGCTTGGAAAATCACTTGACCTTATTTTCACTAATAATATAGATCTGGTACGAAATATAACAGTATTAAATACAATACACTCGGACCACAACATAATCGAAGTAATGACGTGAATGCGCAGGTCTCCTGACCAGCAAAATGAGGTCAGTTATGCGGGTGCCTTCAACAAATTCAACTTCAGTAACAGAAACATACAGTAAGATTAAATTAACCGTGTCTTAAATAAAATATGCTTGGAAGATATCCTAAACAACACGGATCTGAACCTTTGCATATAAAGAATTAACTTTGAGGCACATTACCCTAAAAAAAATAGAAGATAAGATGTAAACTAGAAAGAGAGAGACACTCCCTATAAAGTTGAAGACGAAGAATCACAGAGCTGCTCAAACCGGCCAGTCTGTCTGAAATACGGAAGGAGGAGCTGGCTAGAGAAATAGAATATATTGAACTTAAGCTTAAGGAATAATGAAGGAGCAAAAACCACAGGAAGAACTTAAAGCAATAAATTAATTGAAAGAAATCCAAAATGTTTGTTTTGTTATGCGAAAGCTAGTGCAAAAAGCACATCAAGTATTTGGGCCCTGCTTAATTAAATAATATGGGGCTTACACCAATGACAGCAAAATAAGTGAGTGAGATACTGAAGTGTGTTTACTGAGCCGTTAATCTAACTAAATTAACTCAAACTGGAATTAGCTCAAAGTTTGGTTAATTTCAGAACTTCTGATATAACCCTAACACCACAAGATTTTTAAAAGCAATAAATATCATGCCCATGAACTCAGGAGCTCTGTGTTTATCAAGAACTGCAAGAAACCCCTTTCACGTGCCTTAAATATTCTATGAAGAGGGAGCATAGACACAGGGGTTATACCACAGTCACTAAAAACAACAGACATAGCCCCACTTCACAAAGATGGCAGTAAAGCAATTGCAAAGAATTACAGACAGATAGCTCCATCGGCCAGCATCATAAAAATCTTTGAAAAGGTTTTAAGAAGCAAGATTGCCAACCATCTGGATACCCAACAATTGCACGACGCAGGGCAGCATGGGTTTAGAGCAAGACGTTCCTGCCTCTCACAACTACTGGACAACTATGACATGGTCTTGGATGCATTGGAGGACAAACAAAATGCAGGTGTTATATACACAGACTTTTCATAACCTAGTGTGTAATAACACACAAAATATGTGATAAAGGATTAAGAAGAAAATGGGTAGATTGATCTATAAATTCCTAACAAGTAAATTACAAAGAGTAATTATAAACAGAGTAAAGTCGGAGGCGGCTACAGTGAAAAGATCTGTTCCACAAGATGCAGTACAAACTACCATCCTTTTCCTTATCTTGATATGTGACATAGACAGAGATGTAAGCCACAACACCGTGTTCTCCTTTGCTGATGACACCACAATTTGCATGTCAGTGTCATCCACTGAGGACACTGCAAATCTCCAAGCGGTAATTAACCAAGTCTATAAATGGGCCTCATTAAACAATATGAAGCTCAATGAAGGCAAATTTCAACTACTACTTCGCTATGGAAAACTCGAGGAAATAAAAACAGGATATTTTTCAATTTAACTCAGAGTCAGCTATTGTATTGAAGAGAGTGGAAGAAATGCAGAGGTCATTGTAAAGTGTTTATTTCTTCCTCTACAGATGTTGTCTCTTAGTCATGAAGTACACAGAAGAAGCCCAAGGAAGGGAGCACTTTCTATCAAGGCTCTGGGAATGAACTAGTTCATAAAATTATCTCTCCACGTCTTCCACTATCTGTTTGAAAATACCCAGATTTTCTCAAAATATGTTTTTCATTAATTTGTTATAATTATAACAATAAAAAATAAAATCTCACCACCAGTCGTGAGATATTTCAGTGGTATCTGTTACACTGGACCATGACCAACTCTCAGTGGTATCTGTTACACTGGACCATTACCAACTCTCAGTGGTATCTGTTACACTGGACCATGACCAACTCTCAGTGGTATCTGTTACACTGGTCCATGACCAACTCTCAGTGGTATCTGTTACACTGGACCATGACCAACTCTCAGTGGTATCTGTTACACTGGACCATGACCAACTCTCAGTGGTATCTGTTACACTGGACCATGACCAACTCTCAGTGGTATCTGGTACATTGGACCATTACCAACTCTCAGTGGTATCTGGTACACTGGACCATGACCAACGCTCATCGGATACGTGCTTTCTCAAAACGAGCCAAATCTCTGAGAAACCTTCATTTTTCTAACCTTTTTCGACATTTTGATAAAATTCCCATTAGAAAAATCTTACAATTTTTTTTATATATATTTTTCTCGTCACATTTATGTGTAAGTGTATGTGATTGTAGTGGTTCAGTCACAGCTCCTGGCCACTCCTCTTTGCTTGTCGTTAATAGGCCAACTCTTTTCCTCCTCTAAGAGCTTTATCGTTCCTCTTCTTTAAGCTATGTATGGATTCTGCCTCCACCACTTCACTCTCCAGATTGTTCCTGTTCTTGACAACTCTAAAGCCGAAGAATTACTTCCTAACATCCCTATGACTCACTTGAGTTATCAACATTCGGTTGATAAATGTGACCTATCTCTGAAACATTCTGTCCTTGTTCACCTTGACAATTTCTCTCCAGTATTTTATACGTCATTATCATGTCCTCCCTTATTTCTCTTGTCGTCCGGTGTCGTCAGGTTGAATTCCCTTAATCTCTCCTCAAGGGACATACGCCTTAGCTCCGGGACCAGTCTTGATGCAAACTTTTGCACTTTATTTTCTTGACGTGCTTAACCAGGTGTGGGTTCCATACTAGCGCTGCATACTCCAATAAGAGCGTGACGTAGAAGGTATACAGTGTCGTGAATGACTCCTTACTTAGATATCGAAACGGTACTCTTAGGTTTACCAGGCACCCATATTCTGTAGCGGCTGTTTGGTAGATGTACGCCTCAGAAGAAGTGTTCGGTATGATGCATACCCCAAGATGCTTTTCCTTGAGTGAGGTTTACAGCCTTTAGCCCCCTAGGCTATACTCTTCTTTGTCCATCGTCAAGTTTCATGACTCTGCACTTGGTGGGGTTAAAGTCCAGGAACCATTTGTCTGACCAGGCTTGCAGCTGTCTTACTTGTAGTCTTACTTGTAGTCTTACTTGCAGTCTTACTTGTAGTCTTACTTGTAGTCTTACTTGTAGTCTTACTTGTAGTCTTACTTGATCCTCGTCCACACGTCCACTTGTGTTCTCCTCATTAGTTTCACATCATATGTGAACAAGAAACAGAACCAGATCTGGAACTGACCCTTGTGGAACCACACTCTGACACCTTGTCTTGTACCATCACACACTGTTTTCTTCCTGATCAATTGCAGTACTTTCCCTGCTATTCCTGTCTGCTCCATTAGCTTTCAACTATTCTCTTGTGAGGTACTGTATCGAAAGACTTCTTACAGTCCAAGTAGTTGCAGTCTACCCATCCTTTTCTCTCCTGTCTTCCTTCTTTTACCTTGTCTTGAGTCTGTTCCTTTCTATGTGCTCCATCACTTTTCTCCTGACCATCTTCTTCATGACTTTACATGCTATGCATATCAGCGACACTCGTCTGTAGTTTAATGCTGCCTGTTTATTCTCTTTCTTAATAATTGGGACTATTTTTGGTGTATTCCACGCCAAACAGTCCCAATTGTTGCCCGGTTTCAATACAATTGTTGAAGATTGTTGTTAGCGGTGCACACAATGCATCTGCTCCCTCTCTCAGGACCCATAGAGAGGAGTAATCTGGGTTCACCGCTTTGAGGTATCTAGTTGAACTAGCAGTTTCTTCACCTCCTCCTCGCTTGTGTGCAGTGTGTCCGGCACTTGTTGATTTACCCTGCCTCCTCGGTTTGTTGGAAGCCTCTCTGTCTCCAATGTGAATACCTCCCTAAATTTTGTGCTGAGTTCCTCACATTCTTCCTGTGAGCTCCGCTTCTTTCTTCCTCAGCCTGATCAGCTGGTTCTTGTCTGTTGTTTTCCTCCTGATGCGGCTGTATAACAACTTTGTGAAAGATTTGGCTTTTGAAGCTATATCAATATCGTATTGCCGCTGGTCCTGTCTCCTTATCCATGCATGTTCTTCGGTTCAGCTCCCTGTTTTCCAGGGTCCTTTGCCTTCTTTTCATTTTCCATGCTCTATTACACTTGGCTATGGCCTCTCCACACCTTCGGGTTGTTGCTCCTTGGTACGAACTTCTCCACTGTCTTCCTGCACTTTGTGGTCACGTGTTCCATCATTTAATTAACTGTCTCTACCTCTCTTTCCCACCGCACTTCATGCAGGAGTTTCCCCATGCCTGTGTAATGCCCTTCTCGAGCTGCTTCACTTCCCACTCTTAAATATACAATGTATTCGAAACTCAGAACCAAGTGATCACTAGTGCCGAATGGCGTTTCGAATGTAATATCCACTTTGTCTGAACTGTTTAAGGTGAATACCAGGTCCAGCTTGCTGGTGCATCCTCTCTCTCTCTCTCTCTCTCTCTCTCTCTCTCTCTCTCTCTCTCTCTCTCTCTCTCTCTCTCTCTTCCTTCTCTCTCTCTCTCTCTCTTCTCTCTCCTCTCTCTCTCTCTCTCTCTCTCTCTCTCTCTCTCTCTCTCTCTCTCTCTCTCTCTCTGTCTCAGGTTTTATCCTAAACCTTTTTGTGGATGAAGTTTATCAGCACTGCCTCCAGTGTGTACTCAGCTAGTTCTCACCTAGTTGTAATTGCAGGGGTCAAGTTACAGCTCCTGGTCCCGGCTCTTCACTTGACGCTACTAGATCACTCTTCCTGCTCCATGAACTTTATCATACCTCTTCTTAAAGCTATGTATGGATCCTGCATCCACTACATCACTTCCCAGACTATTCCACTTCCTCAAAACTTTGTGACCGAAGAAATACTTCCTAACATCCCTGTGATTCATCTGAGTCTTCAGCTTCAAACTGTTTCCCCTTGTTGCTGTGCCCCATCTCTGGAACATTCTGTCTCTGTCCACCTTGTCGATTCCTCTCAGTATTTTATATGTAGTTATCATATCTCCTCTCTCCTGTCCTCCAGTGTCCTCAGGTCGATTTCCTTTAACCTCTCCTTGTAGGACATGCATCTTAGCTCTGGGACTAATCTTGTTGCAAACCTTTGCATTTTCTCTAATTTCCTTACGTGCTTGGCTAGGTGTGGGTTCCAAACTGGTGCTGCATACTCCAATATAGGCCTAACGTACACGGTGTACAAGGTCCTGAGCAATTCCTTATTGATATGTCGGAATGCTATTCATAGGTTTGATAGGTGCCCGTACGCTGAAGCAGTTATTTGGTTGATGTGCGCCTCAGGAGATGTGCCCGGTGTTATACTCAGCCCAACATCTTTTTCCTTGAGTGAGATTTGTAGTCTCTGGCCTACTAGACTGTACTCCATCTGCAGTCTTCTTTGCCCTTCCCTAATCTTCACGACTTTGCACTTGGTGGGGTTGAACTCCGGGAGCCACTTTCTGGACCAGGCCTGCAACCTTTCCAGATCTCTTTGTAGTTCTGCCTGGTCCTCGGTCCTAGGACTGACCCACTGTTGAACCCCTCTCGCCACAGGCGCCCACTCTGACACTTCGCCATGTACCATGACTCGCTATTGTCTTCCCTACAGGTATTCCCTGATCCATTGCAGTGCCTTCCCTGTTATCCCTGCCTGATCCTCCAGCTTTTGCACTAATCTATTGTGTGGAACTGTCACAAACGGCTTCTTACAGTCCAATAAACGCAATCTACCCACCCCTTTATCTCTTGTCTTACTGTTGTCACCCTGTCATAAAACTCAATTAGGTTTGTGACACAGGATTTCCCATCCCTGAAATCGTGCTGGTTGTTGCTGATAAGCTCATTCCTTTCTAGGTGCTCCACCACTCTTCTCCGTGTTTTTGCATACTATACATGTCAGTGACACTGGTCTGTAGTTAAATGTTTCGTTTCTGTCTCCTTTTTTTAAAAATTGGGACTACATCTGTCTTCCATACCTCAGGTGGTCGCCCTGTTTCAATAGATATGTTGAAGCTTGTTGTTAGGGGTACACATATCACTTCTGCTCCCTCTCTCAGGACCCATGTTATCTGGCCCCATCGCCTTTGAGGTATCTAGCTCGCTTAGCAGCCTCTTAACTTCTTCCTCGGTTGTATGTATTGTGTCCACCACTTGATGGTGTACCCCACCTCACTGTTTTTCTGGAGTTCCTTCTGTCTCCTCTTGGAACACTTCTTTGAGTCTCATGTTGAGCTCCTCACATACTTCACAGTCGTTTCTTGTGATCTCCCCTCCTTCCTTCCTTGACTGTTGTTTTCCTTACGTGTTGATACATAAGGTTTTCCAGTACCACATCCATCATCTTAGCCCTCGATGATTCTGGACCCCCAGGTTTTCCCAGTCGATTTCCTTGTAATTGAAGTCACCCACAATCAGTAGCTTTGCCCTGCTCGTATGAGCCCTTCTGGCCTCTTCAATCAGTGTGTCAACCATCGCATTTGACTCTCATCATACTCTTGTCTTGGCCTCCTGCTGTTCTGTGGTGGATTATACATCACTGCAGTTACCACCTTGGGACCTCCAGACTGAAGTGTTCCTAATATGTAGTCTTTCTCCTCTGTCTCCTCTCTCCATCTCATCAAAACTCCATTGGTTTTTGATGAGCAATGCCACTTCTCCACCCCACTGTTCCCTCTGTCTTCCCTCAGGACCTGATATCCCGTTGGAAAGATGGCATCTGTTATCCTTCCTATGAGCTTGCTTTCTGTGAGAGCTTTGATGTCCGGTGATGCCTCTTTGACTCTTTCAAGCCACTTCTCCCTCTTATCCGTTATTCCATCAGCGTTCGTGTGCCATACCTTCAGTTTCCTCTCCAACACTGTGTTCTGTTAGGACTGTAGGGGTGGGGGACTTGGCAGTGTGCTGTGGAATTTTACAGCATAGTGTGAGGTGGGGACTGTAAGTGTGGATTGTAGGTTGTGTAGGGATAGCGCATTTGGCTGTGTGGTTCTGGGGATTGTTCTGTGTGCTTTTACTTGTTGTTCTGCCCTGCTCTGGTTGTCCTTTGCTGACTCTGTCCTTGTTTCTCTTCCTAGCTCCTTTCGTTTCTGTGTCCTCTCCCTCAGCTGCTGTCGTTCTGTTCTTGTTCAGTCGCAGTCTAGGAACACCCTCTTGAATACTGATGATTCTTTCAGCTGTGGTTTCTCTTGCATGATTCTGTTCTGCATCGTTTCTGTCTTGAAAATAAGTTTGACCGGCCGATTTCTTCCCTTCAAGTACCCCCTCCCCTATTCTCTGAAAATTTGCTGTCTAAGTCATGTTCTCCTCGCCTATTTCTTTGATGAAGTTTTCAATCTTTTGTTTTTCTTTCTGCAGTCTTTAATTGTGTGTCCTCCTCTTGCTGTTCTGATGCCCATGAATAAACACTGACTTCTTCTTCTGTGTACTCACCTAGTTGTACTCACCTAGTAGAGGTTGTAGGGGTCGATTCATAGCTCCTGGCCCCGCCTCTTCACTGGCCGCTACTGGGTCACGCTCCCTGCTACATGTGTGTGTTTGTTTGTGTGTGTGTGTGTATGAGTGTGTGTAGGTGTTTGTGCGTATGTATGCAGAAATAGAGAGAACTCAAAATAAGTAATTAACGGCTGTCTATGAATACAGAGACTAATAGACAGAGTCTCGCGTCATGGTCATCCAGGTATGAGCTCCAGCTCTGTACCACTGAGCAACGAGACTTACACTAGAAAGTTTCACATAGTGCACTTTATTTGACATGTTTATGTTAGCTACCCGACTGTCTCTCCTCCTAGGTAGTAGGTTGGTAGACAGCAACCTCCTACGGAGGTACTACCGTTCTGCCAAGTGAGTGTAAAACGGAAGCCTGTAATTGTTTTACATGATGGTAGGATTGCTGGTGTATTTTTTCTGTCTCATACACTTTGGTCACACTACACTTGTATGTTACAAGTATATATATATACACACTTCTGAAAGTGGAAAATGGTGCTCTGCATTTCCAGGATATTCTTGCACTTTTCTCTGCCAACTTGGGTAGTTGGGCAGCCATCATAAGATTTTCCAACTCCCATGTGTGGGTTATTTGTGTATTGTTCCAGTCATGGTATTGTGCCTTTGTGTTCTGTTTAGGTAGTTTAACTCAGGCTCACATATCTTCAAAGTCCTCCTTGATATTTACAGAAACAATGGTAAGTCATCTACTATCGGGAAGTTGGGAATGTTTATTGCTAGGAAAGTAATTGTTTCCTTATGAATACTGAGCGTCTGGTGAAAGTCTTGCGGTAATGACTTTCCCCCCAAAGAGTGGGATCAACAGTAGTCTGTCTAGGAAACTAATAACCTAAAAAGAGTTTGACCAGGCCCTTCTGGTTTAGGAAAAAATGGCATGGCATATCATAGAAAATTATCTCCTAGTTTGTTTATTATGTGATGTTGATCTTTTGGCAGACATATGCACTCTGCATCAAGGAATATGATATTACCTCTACATCCTATATACATCACCTAGTTTACCTCCATTTATTGGCTTATGATTCATTTTTGAAAACTAGAGAGGTGAAGTTAGAATTAATCAAAGATTGGGAACTATACAGTTTTACTCAGGCTAATGTAAGAGATAGCTTCACCACTGCTGGTAGAAAATATGTCCATGCTCGTAACTATTTCAGTAATCTCAATTTTGATAAGAAAAAAACAGTAATTTTATAATATTTTGTGATTTTAATTCTCTTTATGATAGTTGTATGAGGGAACTCCTGCCTCGTGCAACATTGCAAAGTTCTCCTCTGACGAAATGCTGATTTTTATTTTAGATGAAAACCTCTGGCAGAATCCCCAAAGATACACTGAGAGTTATTGGATATTACTAGACACGACTCGATAAATCGTAATGACACGATTGCAAACTAACCACGGTACGGGCGGGGATTGAACAGGAGGAGGAGGAGGAACATTTATAATATACTATATGTAAATAAATATAATTGTTGGTAGTAAAGGTATTTGTTTCTCCCTTAAATTTTATTAAAATGTCTCCAAATGACTGGTCTCTTGATTATTAGTGAAATTACAAGACACTCGAGAAATAAGCGCTGAATTGGTGCGCTACTTCGAGGTGCGTAAACCTCTTAAGAGAGCGATGCAGCTATCATACAATAGACTCTTAACCACTGACTGTACATCCTACATAATACCTCCCTAAATATATGTTTCCAAATAAAACTGGCAAATTTTAACTCTACCATTTTTAGAGCGTAATAAAAAACACTTATCATATCCGTGCACAGCACATTTACAGTGGCACAGACTCTTATCATCTCACTAACAAAAGTTTCAGACATTAATGGTTTGTGGAAAAACAAATTGCCTAGGTGCCTTGATATATCTAGCTTCCCTACACACCAGCCCATCGCGTACCTATGGTAGTGGCGCTGGGGCCAAGAGCTGTGAAGTAGAGCAGCTTATTTCAGAGGTAATCGCCACCAAACCCAACATCTACAGGTTGGTTTCAGGCCATTTAAAAAATACGCCATAGTAACAAAGGGTATTCCACAATCAGAGCAACAACTACCCACTCTCATGAACTTTAGAAGAGTAGTCGAAAACAGCTCTGTAGATTCTGTTGAATACGTAGATTCTGTTGAATAGTCATATTAGGAAGATGAGTACAATCACCAGTAGGAAACAAGACTTAGTGCGTTCGACGGTAAGAGATTTTATCTCAACAATCATGACTCGCACTCAGAAATAGAACGTCTTTTTGGAAATTGAAGATGGATCTTCCTGTGAGGCAAAGTATGAACTCGCAGATAATGATGATGTTAAGGGAGAAAAGGGAAAGAAGGAGGAGGAAGACAAAAAGTAAAGAGAACATGATGAAGGTGACTGATCTGTGGAGGAAGAGAGTCCCGTTGGTACTAACGCAGAAGATGAATTAAGAAAACAAAGTCTTCTTCAGCTGCTTTGTGGATGGAAGGATTTATTAATTTAGCAGCAACTTGTTCAGAGTGTGAGGATGAACATCTATAATGTACTATATGTAAATAACTATATTTGTTAGTAGTAAGGGTATTTGTTTCTTCCTTAAACTTTTATTAAAAAGTCTCCAAATGAATGGTCTCTTGATTACTACTGAAATAAGAGAACTTTATCTTATCAGTGTATAGGTTCCTAACTATTTTGGAGGAACTGATAATAAATATAATCACTCCTCCTTGAACCCTGGGTCAGTCACCCATAAGCACTTAAACTATTACTCGACCTCGAACTTCATTGCTTCCTTCAGTTGAAAGGATAATTATATCTAAACAATCCATATTTATGTGTCAGAAGAGAATACCCCTTTCCAGGAATTCTAATTTACCCGACCATTGACCTGTTTAGCAACAAATATTTGTAATATTTCCCAGAGTGGAGGAATGTTGAAGTTAATTGCTTTCTGTTGTTTGAGAGAGTAATAATATTCAAACATTCCTTATTAGCTGTTTATGCAATGAATTTACCCAAAAATAATTCAGCCTCACTGGTTTACCCGGCTGTAGATATCTTAATGACTAGTCCAGCATCAACATAAGTGATTACCCTCAGTTCGGGGTCAAACACTAAGTAATTACTTAACTTCGTTAGTTTCCGCTTTGTAGTTTATTAACTTCTTTGCTATGTTCCAGCTAGTTAATATGTTCAGTATGTTTACACTAGTGTTACATGTTCAGTAGTTTCCCTTGTTACATGTTCAGTATTTACGCTAGTGTTAACATGTTCAGTGCCTGTTAATGTTCGAGTTTCTAGTGTATTCATAGTTCAGTTACTAGATGTATAGTGAACATGTCATTGTTTCATAGTATGTTTTGAACTATTAATGTTCAGATGTTACAGTAGTGTTAACATGTTCAGTATGTTTACAGCTAGTGTTAACATGTTCAGTATGTTTACAGCTAGTGTTAACATGTTCAGTATTTTTCACAGCTAGTGTTAACATGTTCAGTATGTTTACAGCTAGTGTTAACATGTTCACTGTCGTAAACAGTTAAACAGAGGTAAACATATCAAACATATCAATTGGTTTACATCAGTTAACTGGGATAAAAGACAACTTAGTTAGAATGAACGTACATCAAGCAGAGGAACATCTTAATCTCATGAAAACGTAAGTAATTACACACGGGAAGCATAAAGATAGTCTTGGAAGAACTTGCTAGAAATGTTCAGTAGGTTTCTGCAGAAACCCCATTGTAACGAAAATTATTGTAAATATGATCAAAAACGTCATGGGCAGGAATACCTCATAATATAGATGGGAGTTTTGGTAAGGCTGCAGGTTACTACATATTACAGTGAAAAAGGAAACAATTTGGTACAAAAATTGTTGGGGTAAAACACCTGTGGTAAGGAATCATTTCCTACCATCTTCTAAGTTACTCGTAAATCGAGTAAAAATTAACTTCTATTTATGGTATAAACTACTGTGTGCACACTCATCGAATATACAGCACCACTGTGAAGCCAACTAGTCATGCACTATGACAAGACTGAGAAAATCCAGGGACAGTGAGTCGCGGGAGATAATGTAACGATGTACGAGATATTTAGTAATAAATAATACACTTGTAGAACACTTTATTGCTAAAATGTTTCTCCTGTACAACAGACGGTGGCAGATGTGTCTTATTCATTTATCAATTCGTCGGTATTGGATACCTTTAATACTTATACTCACTGCAGGAATCATAGTAACAATTAAATTAAGCCAAGAGAAGCCACTTCAAGGTCGCTGTGCGCCGACATGAGACGGTGATGTGAAAGATTATTTTTCAGTATAGAAATAGAGAAAAACTTGAGCAAACTAGAAAGGGTAGTGGAGGAAGCTAAATGCATGAATTGAAAAAGAAAATTATGTCATAGACCAAGAGAGTAGACAATAAATGTACGAATATATTAATGTTGAGAGCCAGGGCCAGAACACAACCAGCGGGCGCTGCTTAGTGTGTACTCACGCATAATTACACACTAACAATACTAAGATGATATAATTTTTTCTCTGGAGAATAACTTACTACAGCAGCACGAGTTAAAGTGAGGGTAGGCCGAAAGCCAGGCCGCAGAGGGAAGCTGGGTTCCTAGGAGAAGAGGCCACCAAGTGAGAGTGGATCATGGTGGGGCAGGCAGAGCTGACCAGCCTATGCCACCAGGTGTCAGGACTGAAGTCCTGCGAATTATGAATTCAACTGGGCAGACAGCATAAGCTATCTACATTCGCTCGGCCACGCACCTTGTGTCATCTCGACACGACATTACAGTTGAGCAGAAAGGAGCAAAAAAACAAAAAAATAATAAAGGAATTAATCCCGGCAGGACTGGCTTTCGTTCACACCAAAATCAAAATTGACATAATTTTAGCAGGCCTCAAAAACTCTCCTATTCAAGTGGAAGAGAAAATTGGCATGCTCAAACAGCATAATGGAGGATGAAGCCAGGAGACGCCAGCACCGGAACTTAAATCTTCTATGTACAGGTTGTTCACAGGGCTTGACTGCACATCCAGGGAAGTACCATCCTCACATCTGTAAACATTGACTGACAGTAGCATTTCCTAGGGTGTGACGTGTGACATAAGAGGGCGGCACTGCCCTGACTTTAATACAGACCACACGCTGCGTGCAACAAACTTGCAATGACATTATCCCCAAGGAGACTTATTATGACAATACTACAGGTACCATACTAAAACAATTTACATATATACATGGTGCTGTCCACCCTGCCCCCGCTATTTTGACTAACTATACAGTGTATGCGTATTAATGTCCATTTCAGCATAGGAGTCGGACAAGTCGACAGGTACGTCAATGTCACAGAAATGTACTGCTGTCAGTAGGAATGTAGCCCTACAGGACTGTCATTGGTCGTAGTAGTAGTGGGAAGATAAGTAGACAGGTTGTCACTAGTAACAGCCTGGTTGTGGCTTTGCAACGCACGTTCTTGCAGCTCAACTTCGGCTTGGACGTTGTCAATGTACTTCATGTGGTCAAGGTGAGCTTCCTTGGTCGTTCCTGTGGCAATTTCCCTCACCTCAAACTTGTTGCCAAGGAGCTGTCGGAGAACACGGTATACTCTCATACATTCCCCTCTTTGCTTCCATGGACCAAGTTCTTTATCTCCTAAATGCACCACTCACCTTTTTGCACCTCACCAATTCTCTGATTCACCTCATCTTTCATAGACCCATCTGCTGACACGTCCATTCCTAAATATCTGAGTACATTCACCTCCTCTATACTCTCTCCCTCCAATTTGATATCCAGTTTTCCGTTACCTATTTTTTTTTTGTTATCCTCATCACCTTACTCTTTCCTATATTCACTTTTAATTTTCATTTTTTACATACCAAACTCATCCACCAACCTCTGCAGCGTCTCTTCAGAATCTCCCAAAAGCACAGTGTCATCAGCAAACAGCAACTGTGACAACTCCCACTTAGTGTTAGATCCTTTATCTTTTAACCCCACACCTCTTGCCAACACCCAAACATTCACTTCTCGTACAAGCTCATCTATAAATATATTGAACAACCATGGTGACATCACACATCCTTGTCTAAGGCCTAATTATACTAGTAAATAATCTCCTTCTCTCCTACATACTCTAACCTGAGCCTCACTATCCTGGTAAAAGCTCTTCATTGCTTTCAGTGACTTACCTCCTATTCCATACATCTACAACATCTGCCACATTAACCCCCTATCCACCCTGTCATTCGTCTTTTCCAAATAAATTAGTGGCACAAAAACCTCTTTACCCTTATCAATATACTGTTAACCTATATGTTTCACTGTAAACACTTGGTCTACACACCCCCTACCCATCCTAAAGCCTTGTTCATCTTACTCTTAATTCTTTCAATAATAATTCTACTATACACTTTACCAGGTATACTCAACAGACTTATTCCCCTATAATTTTTGCACTCTCTTTTGTCCCCTTTGCCTTTATACAAAGGAACTATGCATGTTCTCTGCCAATCCCTAGGTACCTTACCCTCTTTCATACATTTATTAAATAAGAGCACCAACCACTCCAAAACTATATCCCTACCTGCTTTTAACTTTTCTATCTTTATCCCATCAATCCCAGCTGTGTTACCCCCTTTTATTCTACTCACTGCCTCACGAACTTTTCCCACACTCACAACTGGCTCTTCCACACTCCTACAAGATTTTATTCCTCCTTGCCTTATACACGAAATCACAGCTTCCCTGTCTTCATCAACAATTCTTCATTTAACAACTCCTCAAAATATTCCCTCCATCTTCCCGATACCTCTAACTCTCCATTTAACTATCAAATCCATTCGTTCCCTAGGCTTCATCAGCTTATTAATATCACTCCAAAACTTTTTCCTGTTTTCAACAAAATTTGTTGATAACATCTCACCCACTCTTTCTTTTGCTCTCTTTTTTTATTGCTTTTCCACTCTCTTAACCTCTCTTTTCTCTCCATATACTCCTTCCTCCTTGCATCACTTCTTCTTTGTAAAAACCTCTCATATGCTAACTTTTTCTCTCTTACTACTCTTTATACATGATTCCACCAATCGCTCTTCCCTCCCACACCCACTTTCCTCTGTAACCTCAAACTTCTGCTGAACACTCTAACACTACATTTTTACACCTACCCCATACATCTTCGACCCCCATTGCCTATACTCTCACTTGCCCATCTATCCTCCAATAGATGTTTATATCTTACCCTAACTGCCTCCACCTCTAGTTTGTAAACCTTCACCTCTCTCTTACTTGCTGCTTCTATTTTCCTTGTATCCCATCTACCTTTTACTCTCACTGTAGCTACAACTAAAAAGTCATCTGATATATCTGTGGCCCCTCTATAAACATGTACATCCTGAAGTCTACCCAACAGTCTTTTGTCTACCAATACGAAGTCCAACAAACTACTTTCATTACGTCCTACATCATATCTTGTATACTTTTTATCCTCTTTTTCTTAAAATATGTATTACCTATAACCAAACCCCTTTCTATTTAAAGTTCAATCAAATGGTTCTCATTATCATTTACAACTGACACCCAAAACTTTCCTTCCACACCCTCTCAAAAAGTTTCTCATACTTTAGCTTTTAGGTCTCTCACCACAATTACTCTCTCACTTGGTTCAAAAGTTCCTACACACTCGCTTAACATCTCCCATAATCTCTCTCCTCTACACTCCTCTCTTCTCCAGGTGCATACACACTTATTATGACCCACTTCTCGCATCCGACCCTTATTTTAATCAACATAATCCTTGATTTAAAAAGTAACATAATATTTGTGCCAAATTAACCACCCTGTTTTCAAGATAGAGGGATAGATTATTGATACAGCGATCCCAGTATATCTGCTAATTTATGGTGTCAAAGACATTTAATGTAATTAAACTTCTGATACAGACATCCATAGGTATGGAGAAAAATGATCAAAATTTGAATGGCTAAAAGGTCCACTTTTAGCAAGAATCGTTCAGTGCATATATTCATTACTTCTCATTCCGTATACATTTAAAACAATAAGAGTAATCCAATTTTACTGCACAACAGATATAAATAATGTGAAGAAAATATATCACTATGATTGGACTTGCAATAATTAATTCAATATGAATTATTTACATTTAGAAAAGTTAAAGGAAATCGCCCTTTAAAAAACTAAATAGAAGAGATTACGAGGTCAGGTACGTAAGTAGGAGTGACTAAGAATGAATATTACTTATCTAACAAGGAACAGTAGGCCTAATGTAGTGCTCGTCTCTTCTCTTGCTCTTGTGTTCTAAAAACCAATGAGAGGAAGGAAGACAATGTAAGATGAGAAGAACAAGGAAAACCTAGAAAAAAATAGAAAATTCTAATGAAGTTTCAAATCTAGAAAATAACATGATTTTACGAAGACCCAGGAAGAAGAAGGTCTGAAGAGACAAAGAAAGATTTTAGGAAATCCAGGAAGACAAATGAAGCCATTCGATCTCCTTAAACGAATCGGAAAACCTAATGAAGATCCAGGAAGAAAAATAACTAATAATACCTGTTTAAGATCCAGGAAGTCTCAATAATGCAGAAAAACTTCGATACAAAAGAGGAAGATATGAGAAGATCCTAATAAAACTAGACAACTACTGGAGACCAACGAAAAGTCAAAATTAAACTGAACAACCTTGGAAAAGGCAGGAAAATTCAGGAATACATAAGGAAGACCCAGGAATACTTGGGAAAACCAGGAATAGTTAATAAGAACCGGGAAGACCAGGAATGCTTAATAAGAACCAGGAACACGCAGGAAGGCTTAGGAGCACAAGTAAATATTTCACAAGTAAATATCTCATTGTCATTTGAAAGCTAAGAAATGTTCGGGAAATTTCTGGAAGGCCCAGAATAACCCAGATAGCATACAAGAAGAACCAATAACAAAGGAGACACAGACATTCTCACGATTCAATGTGAAACACGGGAATACGAAAGACCACCCCCATTAAAGTCATGAAATACACTGGGCAACCTTAGAAGACTGAAAGATCCTGGAACGATCAAGGAACACACTCGAAGACTAAAAATACATGGCGCGGGAACACCCAGAAAGATCCAAAAAAAGTTCAAGAAAAGGTTAGGTTAGGTTAGGTAAGGTTCGTCAGGAAACAGGACAAGTGTTTCCTGACGCGGGTCTTAGTCAAATGATGACCCTCCGTTGGAGCTTTTGGTCATCTGACCGAGGCCTTTCCCTGGCTTACCCGTCCACTTCTTTAAAAATTATGGTCATAGTTATCACCATTTAGGAATATGATCTAGTTCAAGAAAATTTAGGAAGCCTCAGAATATCCATATAGACTAAGGAATACACTGGAAGAACGATGACTTAGAAAGACTCGATGTATAGGAAAACTCAGACAGACTCGATGTAATCCACAAGATCCAAGAAAGACATAGAGTGACTCAGAAATCCCCCGCAAGATCTGTACACGCACTTAAAGCACTAAAGCCCACGAATGCCCCAGGAGACTCCAGAAACACAAGAAATCCCGTTAACACTTTTCGTACACGTGACCATAAAGACCCAATTTGTGCATTACGTCGTCCAACAAATAAAATTGCTGGAAGTGCACAAACAAAACTTACCAATACTGAGAAACTAAGTTCAACACTGGTTTCGAATACAGTATTTTTTTTTCTATACTGTTAGTATCATGTTGTTCAATTTTAATTAATTATGAAGACATGTTAGCGGACTCCGTGAAGTGCAGAGCTTCACCACGCCAACACAGGCTTACACATTGCAATTTTCGTTCCATCATTATTTTGTGAAGTCTAAAATATTTATTGTGTTTGCCTAATGAACCTTCCACCCCTCCCGCCGCTTCCGCTGCTCCAACCGCTCCCACCGCTCCCGCCGCTTTCCCCGCTCCCACCACTTCCGCCGCTCCCCCGCTCCCACCGCTTCCGCCGCTTCCGCCGCTTCTGCCGCTCCCGCCGTTCCCACCGCTCCCGCCGTTCCCGCATGCCATTACTTTCTCTTTTCCTTCCATACTTCCACTCTTCATTTATCTTTTAGTTCCTCCATTCCCTGTCTCCTTCCCACTTTTCTGCCATTCTCTCTATCGCTCTCTGAAAAGGATATCGTTCTTTGGAGAACTTTTTCAGGTCATGATCTGAAAAAGCTCTACTTAGCCTTAAGAACAAGTTCTACACCACGAGTCTTTATTTTAACTCATGTTGGCAGTGCCTCATATGTGACTGTTGCTGGTACTTCCTCACCCAGTCACATATGTGAGTGATTGTTGCTGGTACTTCCTCACCCAGTCACATATGTGAGTGATTGTTGCTGGTACTTCCTCACCCAGTCACATATGTGAGTGATTGTTGCTGGTACTTCCTCACCCAGTCACATATGTGAGTGACTGTTGCTGGTACTTCCTCACCCAGTCACATATGTGAGTGACTGTTGCTGGTACTTCCTCACCCAGTCACATATGTGAGTGATTATTGCTGGTACTTCCTCACCCAGTCACATATGTGAGTGATTATTGCTGGTACTTCCTCACCCAGTCACATATATGAGTGACAGTTGCTGGTACTTCCTCACCCAGTCATATATGGCAGGAGGCTACGATTCAAAGTCTATCTTTTTCGACTGCTCATTTATTTTAACATGACAAGTAGTGACCGTTCTTAATGGTATTACCTAAAATCATAATTTTTGTCAGGCATTTGTCTTACATCTTCTTTTGTAGGAATTTTTATCTTTACTATTAACGAAATAACTATAACTTTTGGAGAATAATTACTAATCGAATTAGTGAGAAATTATTAATCCTACAGTGGTAATTCAATAATAATAAAAATAATAATAATAATATCTTCACATCTACACGTACATGTATAAGGTATACAGGCCTAGATGACATCAGTGACATACTACTACATAGAAAGCAGTTTGTTATACAGAGCATTTCGGGCAAATTAGGTCAGTTTTGTCCCAGGATGCGACCCACACCAGTCGATTAACTCCCAGGTACCCAGTTTACTGATGGGTGAACATAGACAACCGGTGTAAAGAAACACGCCCAATGTTTCTACCCTCGCTGGGAATCGAACACAGCACTAGCCGTATGAACCGAGAGCTTTAGCCACCGGGCCACAGGGCACCTACAAGGTTCTACATTTCCCCTAACCCAAGTTTCTCTTGTGTCCAGTAACATAATCTTTATAAATTGTAGTTTAACCAATGAGTCACCTACAGTATTCCTGGATTTTCAATATTAAAGTCACGACATTACAAAATTTTACTTTATGTAGGTATCGACGATTTGAAAAGGCCTGGAAAACACTTTCCAGAAATATTATCCTAACTAAACCTACTGAATCTCACATCCAACATGCTCAAACAGATAATATATATAATTATTTGTTCTCTACTGTAGTTTCAATGCCCTGACAGCGACTACCTAGCTAGAAATTATCCAAATTCCTTTGTATTTTGCTTCAACAATCCTGCTAAGATAACTTCGATAATAAACTCACTGAAAAACTAGACAGAAACCTTACCTAACTTACCACCTCTAAAGTACAAAAGGAGCACAATTGAAACATTGCTTAACATATTATTAAAAACCTAAACTTTCAAAACAGTGCTTAAGATAACAAGTGTTATCTTAAGCACTAACTTGACATTGCATTCTAAATTCCTAGAAAAAGTCATTCATAAGAGAGTAAACTCTTTCAAATTAAATTAGTTAGGTAAGGTTTGTCAGGAAACAGGACAAGTGTTTCCTGACGCGGGGCTTAGCCATATCAAGACTCGCAGCCGAAGCTTTAGCTTAACTGAGACCTTCCACTAGCTTATCGGTCCATCTCTTTAAAAATTATGGTTATGATTCTCTTTCGTATTGTTCCACAATATACTCAACCCCTACCTGATTGGTTTCAGGCCAATAAAATTTACAAAAAATGAAATTATATAAATATTTGACATACATTATGAAGCTCAATAAAATAATAAATATATCCAATGGGGTATTCAGAGAGACTGGGATTCAGTAGACCACAATAGTCTGCATCTTAAAGTAAAATATTTTGGCAACAGAGGTCGTACTCTAGCGTACATAAAGACCACCTTCAGCAGTAGACACCAATATGCTACTAACAAGGGCACAACCTCGCCAACTTCTCCTAGAAACATATTGGTGCATATTGGCGATGTTCTCGGTCCTCTTCTTTTCCTAATATTTATCAATGATTTTTCTAATGCATCTTAATTTCTTCAACTCATTCTGTCTGCGAGTGACAGCTTTTGTCATCTCCCATTCAAATTCGAATTCTCTAAATACCACTTTAAAAAAATATCTACTTGGATGGCTACTAATAAACTCACTCTTAATTTTCTCAAGTCCTCATACACGATGTTTAGAAACAGAGCTGCAAATATTCAATTGAATATAATGATTAATCGTTCTCACAATGTAAGACAAAACGAGGGGAAAATTCTTAGGTATATAACTTGAGAGTAACTTTAAATTCAGCGCTCATATCCAGCAAATAATTAAGGTCTCCGAGGCGGAAGCAATAGTCTCGGAGACTAAGTACCTTTAAACAACACTATTTTTTGTACTTCTCTCTAACTTATCTAACCTATCCTTACCTCACCTGTGGAATTTGTGACTGGGAATCTACTATAACAAATCATCTCAATCAATAATAACTCAACTTCAAGCGGCTGTACGAATGATCATCCATTCTAGTGCTAGAGTGACTAGACAATACGTATTCATTATACATAATATTCCTTCATGCTACTGTGCATACTTTTTATACAGGTCAGTCTATTCAAATATAAATCCTGCTCCTCAACTCATCCTTGATAAGTGTAACATAACTCATAGACATAATGAAAGACTCAAGATTTCTATGATATCCCCTTCCCCCGAAGTACAATTTATCCTTTGTATAAACTTTGTAAAAATCCTTTGTATAAACTTTGTAAAAAATTGAAATTATCTGCGTGAATATTGGAAAGGTTCCCTCTCTGCCAACCCCTACAGAGGTACTGTTAAAAATCCCCTCCTTACATTAAAGTTATTCTGACAACAATATACAATAAAAAACAAATCATGAAACCTGTTGTTTTCATCAAATCAACTCCCATATATTGTTAGATGGTTATTTACTAGTAACTAGTACCACCTACCTTACCGAGATTTTTTATGAATTAACCTGTAACTTTAATCTGTTTTTTAAGTTCCTATTAATACTGTCTATTAGACAGATACAAAATGAAAATTCAAAATAAGTAATTTTTAAGAATATACATTCTATAGGTCTTCGTATTAGTGTATGTCCTGAGCAGCATTAATGAAATATATATCATTATTTCATCTGTGTTTGACCAACATTTGCAATAATCGCTACAAACGTTATTAAAAATACTTAATAAAAAATTTCAACAGATCGTTTGCTAAAAAAATAATCCGAATGTCATAAAGAAAATTGTTAGAATTAATATCAAAGACTGGAAACTTTAGCATTCTTGTAAACCAAATTTATTATTCATCCTGTATTTATAAGTTTATTATAAGACTGCCAGAAATACTCCTCATAACCAGTGGCTTTCTTTAAATACTATGTCAATATTGTCTAAAATTCATCACTCATTTGTAAATTGTACTTAATTTCTCTGAAGGTTAACATCAATTATCGTTCATGAAACCGTAATTTCATTTTTGTTTGTGTTGACATAACCATAACCCTCACGCCTTTATTTTTTCTTACTTAATAACTATTATTTCATCATTACAAATAAAAAATACTTTTTTTTTACAATATTGAAGATGTGGACTAGCAACAGCGAAACCCATTAAGTGTTACATATATAAAGTAATACATTAGTTGTATTATGCCAATCATACAGAGGAGTGTCGAACAATTTTCATTAACAAAGGTAAGAATAAAAAGTCTAAATACGAGCAAATAAGGATAAATCGAAAATCAATACTCAGTTCCGTATATAAGTTGCTCTTCTCTCCCTATTTTGAGATGATGGTATGGAAAACACTATCCATAATCCCATTAAACAACCATTTTGGGGAATTAATATCAAAGTGTCTCGTCAAGGTTTAAATAAATTTTCTAAGAATCCTTCCTTGCTCACATGTTTCCACCACCTCTCTCATACCCCTCATACTCACCCTCATCTTCTCTCATACCCCTCATACTCACCCTCATCTTCTCTCATACCCCTCACACTCACACTTATCTTCCCTCATACCCCTCATACTCACCCTCATCTTCCCTCATACCCCTCACACTCACCCTCATCTCTCATACCCCTCACACTCACCCTCATCTTCTCTCATACCCCTCACACTCACCCTCATCTTCTCTCATACCCTTCACACTCACCCTCATCTTCTCTCATACCCCTCACACTCACCCTCGTCTTCTCTCATACCCCTCACACTCCCCCTTATCTTCTCTCATACCCCTCACCCTCACGCTCATCTTCTCTCATAAAACTCACACTCACCCTCATCTTCTCTCATACCCCTCACACTCACCCTTATCTTCTTTCATACCCCTCACACTCACCCTTATCTTCTCTCATACCCCTCACACTCACCCTCATCTTCTCTCA
This sequence comes from Cherax destructor, assembly GCA_009830355.1. NCBI lineage: Eukaryota > Metazoa > Arthropoda > Malacostraca > Decapoda > Parastacidae > Cherax > Cherax destructor. The sequence continues at coordinate 47,738 of WNWK01011295.1, forward strand.
TATCCCTCACACTCACCCTCATCTTCTCTCATACCTCTCACACTCACCCTCATCTTCTCTCATACCCCTCACACTCACCCTCATCTTCTCTCATACCTCTCACACTCACCCTCATCTTCTCTCATACCTCTCACACTCACCCTCATCTTCTCTCATACCCCTCATACTCACCCTCATCTTCTCTCACCCAAGAATCCCATTAACAAACACTCAAACAGGGATATACATTCCATGCATGAACTGTTCAAACTGCCTTCTCATCTACCATTTTCTCTATTCTTTCAATTAGTTTTTCCTCTTATTCCTCGTGCACTGCTTTTCTTACATGAGAGATTTTAACACCAACTCAAAAAAACTGAGGCGTTTCTCATCCTTTCGAAAGTAATGAATATATATTGCTTTCTTTACTCTAAGTTCGAAATTCCCTTTGTTGTTTTCAGTAGAGTAATTCTTGTTTCCCAGAAGTAAGAGATGAGAAAAATACATCATACTCATCCAATATGTTAATTAATCAATTAATGAATCCACATGTAATAACAAAGGAATTTAAAACTTTAATAAAACAGGAAAATAATATACGATATGAAATTCTAGGCTGTTTGTATGTTTTCTAATGACCAGATCAAACAGTTAGACTGGAATATAAGAAGTCAAGAAGAGCGGAAACTGCCCCACCTGTCATGGCAACGCTATTTAGGTAACAGTCCCTAATAGATCATTCACAGGAACGAAAGCTTGAGGGAGTTGTAGGACAGTGTAACAGGATAAGGAGTCAAATGACAAGAGGGAACATGGTGCGCAGAAAGAACACAGGCTGTGGTGGCCTTGTGGCCACCACAGCCAGGGTAGAAACATTGAGCGTGTTTATTTACACCTGGGTGTTAGTCGACTGGTGTGGGTCGCATCCTGGGATACTGACCTAATTTGCCCGAAATGCTCAGCATAACAAGGGACTTTCTATATTGTACTATGTCATTGATGTCAGCTAGGCCTGTATACCTTCGCATGGACTAGCTTGTACCTAGTGACTTCTGCTCAGGGACTAGCTTGTACCTACTAACTTCTGCTCAGGGACTAGACTGTAAAGTAACAGAGCCCAGCATGTCAAAAAATAAACACAAGTTCCTGCTCAGGAACTGACGCCGGTATGAGAGTGTGTGTACTGATTCCTACTCAGGGACCAGCATGTAAAAAGAGGACTGAACGTCAGGAGGTTATAAGTAATAATACCTCTACACCGAATTATCTCTAAGGCTGAGCTGTTAATAAGAATAAACATCTCTCCCACCAGTAAAGTGAGGCAGAACAGGTGTGTGAGGTAGCCGGTGTAAGAGGACAGAGGTGTGCATTAGTGTTCTAGAGTGACAACTTAGACATAAGTTACTCACCGCTTTAGTAAACACAGGTCACCTGACGCAGAGATGATGGCGTGGTCTCGGCCAACTGAGTACCCATTTGTTAAATATTCAAACCATTTCCCAGCCTGGAATGGGACCTGTCAGTAGGGCGTGTGTAACAAAGTAAAGCATGGTGCCTATGCTAACCTTCCTATGGTGTAGAAATATACCTAGTTGGATGAATCTTATTGAAGCTAGCTGGCCCAGTGGCTTACGCGACGGTCTGGAGATTGAGACTCTCTGACCGCGGGTTCGAACCCCACCCGTGGTATGGTTTGTATTTGATTCTTTGTCTTTTAACCCCACACCTCTTGCCAATACCCTCGCATTCACTTCTCTTATAACCCCATCTATAAATATATTGAACAACCACGGTGACATCACACATTCTTGTCTAAGGCCTACTTTTACTGGGAAATAATATCTCTCACTCCTACACACTCTAACATGAGCCTCACTATAATTCCGATTCACCTTCCGCGAAATCAAAAGGAGTGCGATTATAGCCTATCCACGAATAAACAATATTATCTTCCTAATCTTCTTAGGAGGTATATTAATTCTCTTTATTTACGTATTTTAATCCCAGTAGGAATGACAATGATTATAGTTGTGGATATAAAGCACGCTCCGGTGTCAGCAACTCTCATTCATATGCTTTTCATCCACCACTCCAGAGCGTTTGTTTGTTGCTTTGATTTTGTGGAGTGTCATCCCTTACGAATTATGATATAGTAGTGGTGACAAGTGTAGTGATGATATAGTAGTGGTGACAAGTGTAGTGATGATATAGTAGTGGTGACAAGTGTAGTGATGATATAGTAGTGGTGACAAGTGTAGTGATGATATAGTAGTGGTGACAAGTGTAGTGATGATATAGTAGTGGTGACAAGTGTAGTGATGATATAGTAGTGGGGACAAGTGTAGTGATGATATAGTAGTGGTGACAAGTGTAGTGATGATATAGTAGTGGTGACAAGTGTAGTGATGGTATAGTAGTGGTGACAAGTGTAGTGATGATATAGTAGTGGTGACAAGTGTAGTGATGATATAGTAGTGGTGACAAGTGTAGTGATGATATAGTAGTGGTGACAAGTGTAGTGATGATAGAAATTGTTGTGCTGACAAGAGTAGTTTTAATAGGTATAGTGGTGACAAGTATAGCTATATGTATAGTGGTGGTGATAAGTGTAGTGATGATAGATATATTAGTGGTGAGAAGTGTAGTAAATAGGTTTAGTATTGGTGAGAGATTTCGTATTATTATAATCATTAGTGTGCGCTAAACCCGTAGAATTATACAGAGTCTGTTGGGGGATATGGAAGGTATTCAGGCTTAATTCAGGGAACTGGAGCACAAATTCAATTCCCTAGATCAGGAGCTCTTCACCAGCGTGATAAAACCTTCACTGATAGGACAGGTGAAGTAGCGGTGACAAATTTAATAACTACCTTTTTCTGTAAGTATGTTAAGAACAGGAAAAGGGAGAGAGAAAGAAGAAATCAGAAAGAAAGGATCTTGTATTTACCACATATACAGATATATGAGATAGTTGAAAGAGAATATGAGTGTGTCCTGCGTGCTAGTGACTATACAGTAATGAATTCTACAGTGTTTAGGGAGCTAAATATTGAGGGTCGATAGGCAAGTAAAGGGTGTGAGACACCAGACTTTACAAGAAGGAGTTTTGTAAGGATGAGAGAATTCCTTAATACAGTGCAGTGGGTAAAGAAGCTGTCAGAAAGTGGAATAGTCTGGCAAGTGATGTAGTGGAGGCAGGAACCATACATAGTTTCAAGACGAGGTATGATGAAGCTCATTGAGCAGGGAGAGAGAGGACCTAGTAGCGATCAGTGAAGAGGCGGGGCCAGGAACTGAGTCTGGACCCCTGCAATCACAAATAGGTGAGAAAATAGGTGAGTACACACGCTGGGCCAGGAGCTATGACTCTACCCCTGCAACCACATATAAGTGAGAACACATATAGAGAAGCTTTGAATCGACCCCTGCAGCAATCTACAGGATACTACAGGCTGCATCGCAAGTACATCTCACCCATGAGTGGTATTCGGGGAGACTGGTGTAAATTCCAATTACCTAACCGCCAAGCTGTTTGTGAACGGTCAACTTTCATAGTACGATAAGGAATAGGATACCAAGTACTTGGTAACGAATAACAATTGGTAATTTCTAGTAGAAAAGGGCGAGCAGACAGGTGAAGCATAGAATACATTAATTAACTGGTAGATCAGGTGTAAGTCAGGTCAGGCCAGGTAGAGGAGCACTGTAGGCGACTTCGCATAACCCACATACACACTCATACACTATAACACACAATTTCACTACTACTTTTCACACACTTAATAAACCCACACACATATAGTTCCACACACACACACACAACCCGGTGGCCTAGTGGGTAAAGCTCTTGCTTGATGCACGGAGGGGCCGGGTTCAATTCCCGGTGGGGCAGAAACATTTCGAAGTGTTTCCTTACATACACATACACACACACACATATACAACAGGCCTAGTGTCTAATTGACATGTGCCTAGGACAAAATGGTAACTAACACACACACACACACACAGATCACACACACAACATAGAATACATTAACTTGTAGATCAGGCGTGAGTCAAGTTACGCCAGGTAGAGAAGCACTGCAGACGACGTATCACTCACAAACTCCACATTCACACCCATACACTATAACACGCAATTTCATCACTACTTTTCACACAGCCCACACACACACACACACAAAACTAACACACACACTCACACACACATACAGCCCCACACAGACTCTTTCCCCCTGCTCTTTCCCCCACCTCTCCCCCACTCCCTTCCCTGAACTCTCCCTCTCCCACACACCTTCTCCACTTCTCCATCTCCCATTCTCACTCCACCCCTCCTCCATTCTCTCCTCATATTCCCCCCTCTTTCCCCCTCCCCACCTCTCTTCCATTTCCCCACTGTCTCCAGTTTCTCCTCTCCCTCCCTCCACCCCCACACAAACACTCAGGCAATCACATCACAAAACAACCACACAGAAATACATAGATTTTCACTCTGTGGCATCTTAAAAAAATGGGGTGCCAGAGAGCAGGACGGAAAACTAGGGGACTGGAGGATGAGTCTGCGAAGGAAGATTGGGCAGCAGAGCTCATGAAAAGGGAACATGAGTGGGGAAGGAAGCTAGACGAGCTTAGCATGAAAATGGAGGAGATGATAGCTGCAGAAAGCAAGAAAATGGAGGAGAGCATAGCTGCAGAAAGCAGGAAGTGGGAGAAGCAAGTCACAACAGCAGAGGCTAAGATACAGAGATTAGAAGAGGAGCTAAAAACCTTGAAACAGCCTAAAGAACTAAAAAGCAATGTGGACATGGTATCAGAAACTGCTACCTCAGACACAAAGAAGAGACTGTACAGAAGGGAGTGAAACTGTATGAAGAGGCCCTATCAGACCAACGTGGAGCCCGTGAAAAAGAGAGGATCACATCAGGAACAATCGAGGGGAGTTTAGAAAAAAGGAGAGCTAAGCTATATGTAGAAGCCCTAACAGACCACAACAGTGCACAGGGAAAGTTAAGAAAGGAAAGTGACAAGCCACTGGGCCAAGGGATAACAGAAAGTGAAGAGATTGAAGAAAGGATAGCTGCAATGGAGGCAACTAAATCGAATCAGGGTTTACATAGGGACAGGCAGTGGGAGAATGAAAGAGAAAGATCAGTCTTTGTTTATGGGCTCCAGGAAGCTGAAGGGAAAACTTATGAAGCAAGAAGATAAGGGAAGAAAAAACAATTGAAAACATCATGAAAGCAATAGGAGAAGATGACATGACCCAGATGGCAAATTTTCTGAGAATATGGGGGTTTGCAAGAGGAAGAATCCGGCCTGTCAAAGTGATTTTCAAGCAGAATTGACTCGAAACAGGATCCTGCAGGAAAAAGCAAGACTAAGGGATATATCAGAGTACCGGAGGGTGTATCTCGACCGCGACAGAACACGAGAAGAAAGACAAAAACTGAAAGAGAGGGTACAGAGACAAAAGGAGGAAAGAGAGATGGACAGGAGAACCCAGACTCAGGACGAAGCCCAAATACAATCACCTTCAGATGTCCCCCAACCTGGACAACCACAATGCAGCCAAACAATCTAACCCAAAACACACATGCCATACCCAATGCTTCCACCCACCTCATTACAAGCTTCACCTTCACACCAACCACCCATAGTTAATCATCAGGTCTCCCACTTTCCCAACCCCAAAGTACCCCCCAGACTACGGTATTAGAAAAGAAGTTGAAGGTTTTGTATACAAATTCAGATGGTATAACAAATAAATGTGAGGAGTGGCTTGAAAGAATAAAGGAGACATCCCCAGACATAATAGCACTCGCAGAAACGAAGCTCACCAGGATGATAACAGATGCAATCTTTCCACCTGGATATCAAATCCTCAGGAAAGATAGAGGGAGCAGAGGGGGAGGAGGAGTTGCACTGCTCATTAAGAACCGGTGGGGATTTGAGAAAGTGGAAGAAATGGATGGAATAGGCAAAGGGGACTACATAGTAGGAACAATTCAGTCTGAGAGCCATGAGGTGGTAATTGCTGTAATGTACAACCCGCCACAGAACTGCAGAAGGCCAAGAGAAGAATACGACGAGAGCAACAGAGCAATGGTAGACACACTAGTCGAGGTGGCCAGAAGAGCCAACATGGGGAGAGCAAAGTTACTAGTTATGGGTGATTTCAATCACAAGGAGATTGACTGGGAAAACCTGGAGCCCCATGGAGGTCCTGAATCATGGAGAGCCAAGATGATGGATGTGGTACTGGAAAACCTCGTGCATCAACATGTAAGAGACACTACCAGAGAGAGAGGTGAGGATGATCCAGCAAGACTTGACCTAGTATTCACCTTGAGTAGTTTGGACATCGAGGATATCACGTATGAAAGGCTCCTTGGAGCTAGTGATCATTTGGTTCTGTGTTTTGATTATAAAGTTGAGCTACAAGTGGAGAAGGGGAGCAGGAATAGGAAGGGAGAAACGAAACTACAAAAGGGGTGACTACACAGGCATGAGGAACTTCTTACAAGACGTTCAGTGGGAGAGAAAATTGACAGGAAAAACAGTAAAAGAAATGATGGAATATGTGACAACCATAAGCAAAGAGGCAGAGGAGAGGTTTGTCACCAAGGGAAACAGAACGGGAAGACCAGAACGAGTCCTGGGTTCACCCAAAGGTGTAGGGAGGCAAAAACTAAGTGCACTAGAGAATGGAAAAAGTACAGAAGACAAAGGACCCATGAAAATAAAGAGATTAGCCGAAGAGCCAGAAACGAATATGCACAGGTAAGAAGGGAGGCTCAGGGGCAATACGAAAATGATATAGCATCAAAAGTCAAGTCTGACCCAAAGCTGTTGTGCAGCCACATCAGGAGGAAAACAACAGTCAAGGACCAGGTAATCAGGCTGAGGAAGGAAGGTGGGGATTTCACAAGAAACGACCAAGAGGTATGTGAGAAGCTAAATATGAGATTTAAAGAGGTATTTACAGAGTAGACAGGAAGAACTCCAGGAATTCAGAATAGGGAGGTATACCAACAAGTGCTGGATGAAATACACACAACCGAGGAGGAGGTGAACTCGATACCTCAAAAGCGGTGGGACCTGACAACATTTCTCCGTGGGCCTTAGAGAGGGAGCAGAGATGTTAAGTGTGCCACAAACAAAAATCTTCAACAAATCCATTGAAACTTGGCAACTACCTGAGGTGTGGAAGATGGCAAATGTAGTCCCAATTTTTAAGAAAGGAGACAGACACGAGGCATTAAACTACAGACCTGTGTCACTGACGTGTATAGTATGCAAAGTCATGGAGAAGATCATCAGGATGAGAGTGGTGGAGCACCAAGAAAAACAGAAGCTTATAAACGACAACCAGCACTGTTTCAGGGAAGGAAAATCCTGTGTCACAAACATACTGGAGTTTTATGACAAGGTAACAGAAGTAAGTCACGAGAGAGAGAGGGCTGGATAGACTGCATTTTCTTGGACTGCAAGAAGGCGTTCGACACAGTTCCTCACAAGAGGTTAATGCAAAAGCTAGAGGATCAGGCACACGTAACAGGAAAGGCACTGCAATGGATCAGAGAATATCTGACAGGGAGGCAACAACGAGTCATGGTACGTGACGAGGTGTCAGAGTGGGCACCTGTGACGAGTGGGGTTCCACAAGGGTCAGTCCTAGGACCTGTACTGTTTTTGGAATATGTGAATGACATAACAGAAGGGATAGACTCAGAAGTGTCCCTGTTTGCAGATGATGTGAAGTTAATGATAAGAATTAAATCAGTTGAGGATCAGGCAGGACTTCAAAGAGACCTAGACAGGTATTACAACGTCAGGTTCAATGGCCTGTTAGCCTGAGTGTAAAAGGGAGCTTGGAGCAAAGAAACACAGTAGAAAATGCTTTGAATTTGTATTTCCTTTACCAAGCAATTATGATTATATCAGACTTTTGTCTTTTGCTTCACCAATTATAAGATAGGGGTTTGTACAAGTATGTACACTATGTACAGAGAGAGTAATAATAATAATACAAGCCACGGTCGTCAAGGCAAAACAGCAGCCAAAAGACAGAGACAACCTTCCACAACCAGCTCAATGCAGGAATTCCAATGACAAACTGTGAGTGGTATCCACGTCACCTTTGTCATTGTCAAACTCGCATTATAATTAGCTGAACCGAGTCGTTGATTTTATGATGGGGCCCCATCGCCAAACCCCTAATGATGGTTCGCTGGTTGGAGGGGAGCCTATGTGGGTGTGTTTAAAATGCTCCGAATAAAGGTTATGTACTCTTTGCATGCAACAACAGGCTACAAGCCTGGTCCAGTAAATGGCTCCTTGAATTTAACCCTGCCAAATGTAAAGTCATGAAGATCGGGGAAGGGCAAAGAACACCGCAGACAGAGTATAATCTAGGTGGCCAAAGACTGCAAACCTCACTCAAGGAAAAAGATCTTGGGGTGAGTATAATACCGAGCACATCTCCTGAGGCACACATCAATCAGATAACTGCTGCAGCATATGGGCGGCTGGCAAACCTAAGAATAGCGTTCCAATACCTCACAAAGGAATCGTTCAAGACTCTGTACACCATATACGTCAGGCCCATACTGGAGTATGAAACACCAGTTTGGAACCCACACCTGGTCAAGCACGTCAAGAAATTAGAGAAACTGCAAAGGTTTGCAACAAGACTAGCCCCAGAGCTAAGGGGATTGTCCTACGAAGAAAGGTTTAGGTAAATCGGCCTGACGACACTAGAGGACAGGAGGGTTAGGGGAGACATGATAACGACATATAAAATACTGCGAGGAATAGATAAGGTGGACAGAGACAAGATGTTCCAGAGAGGGGATACAGAAACAAGGGGTCACAGTTGGAAGTTGAAGACTCCTATGAGTCAAAGTTATGTTAGGAAGTATTTCTTCAGTCATAGAGTTGTCAGGAAGTGGAATAGCCTAGAAAGTGAAGTAGTGGAGGCAGGAACCATACATAGTTTTAAGACGAGGTTTGATAAAGCTCATGGAGCAGAGAGAGAGAGGACCTAGTAGCAATCAGTGAAGAGGCGGGGCCAGGAGCTATGACTCAACCCCTGCAACCACAAATAGGTGAGTACAAATAGGTGAGTAAAGGAGGTGTGAATTGTCCCCTGTAACTACAACTACATGAGTTCACACACACACACACTCCTGCGCGTATGTACGCCCTTGCGGGCGCACGCACTCGTGCGCACACACATACGTACACTGTCACTCGACCCCCTGCAACCAGAAACAGATGTATTCATTCAATAGCTTTACTAAACACATATCACAATCTTCACATACTACTCATTACATGATATTTAACTATAGTCTCTACTAAGAACAACACTGCCTTTGTTTATGCTTCACAATATAACTTATCTTTCCCTATCGTATCTTCAACAAAAAGTTTATCTTAATATTATGTCTTACTGGAAGTTATAAGTATCTTTACGAAAATATGTTTAAGAAAACATTTTAACCTTATTCAGCCTCTCACAAACGGATCATCTGAAAATCCAGATATTCAAGGAACATTATAATGTACTTTTTAATAGTAATAAAATTCAAATAGGACAAGCATGCGTGTGTGCACACACACTTACAGACGGGGCGAGGAGCTATGCCTCGACCCCTGCAACCACATGTAGGTGAGTACACACACAGAGGAACTGTGACTCGAGCCTTGCAACAACAACTAGGAGAGTACACACTCACAAACAGGTACTTATGCACACACACCGTCACTCGAACCCTGCAACCACAAATACATGTATTCATTCAACAGCTACATATACACATTACAGGACATTTAGGTATCGTCTCTACCAAAAACAACACTGCCATTGTTTATGCTACACAATATAACTTATCATCTTTCACTATCGTATCTTCAACACAAAGTTTATCTTAATATTGTCTTACTTGTCCTAAATGGGAGTTAGGTAGTTTACCTGCCAGCCGGCGGTTCCACTGCATTCCATCAGATCCAATGTTGGACTGCTGAGCCGGCTTGACTGACAGTGCTAACCATACTCTCCCATGGAGAGTGCACATCAGACTCTCCCATTGAGAGTGTACACCTGACTCTCCAACTGGAGTGTCCTACAGAGTTGAGTTCACCAGCTCCCTGATACACCTAGGGAGAGTTCATCAGACTCCCCCAGAGTCTCTCCTACTGGAGAGTGTGAAATTGTACCTGAGACTGTACCGAGATTGTTGTACCTGAGACTGTACCTGAGTTGTGCTTATATTAAAAAAAAAAATCATTTGTAATAAAGGCCTATTCAGGATAAAAATAAAATCTCAGATTTCCAATATTTATTAATATATATTATTATTATTATAAAAACATAATCTGTATAACATAATCTGTGTAAAAACACATAGCTTTAATATACACATTTATAGCAACTTTTAAAAGATAATCAAAACACCAAAAGTAAAATGTCATATACTCAGTGCTAGTGTCATGTCACTGCCGTCTTCAAGTGTCACGCAGGACACTACCACACCTTGTCATGATACTCCTTCTCCACCGTGTCCTCAGACACCCTTATCTTGTCTTATTGCACGCCTTCTCAATGGTTTCCACGACACCCATTTTCTGTCACATGACACGCCCTCAGTGTATCCCGACACGCCTTCTCTACTTTGTCACACGACACCCTTTTCTCTGTGCCCATAAGACACCTTCACTGTGTCACACGACACCTTCTCTGTGCCACATGACATGCCCCCTGTATCATGAACTCAATCTCTAGTAAAGCCTGTGCACTGCGTCTTGTCACACAACAACAAATACACGACTCTTAACTTGTGCCGTGCCACCGTCACAATCACCTGACAGCTCTCCAAATACACCACTGAACATTAAGTGAGTCACCTGACACCATATCACCTGAAATCTCTCCGGGTACACACAACTCCAGCTAAACACAAACCACGTGTAAACACAACCCCGGGTAAACACAACCTCAGGTATAACAATTTCATTTCAGGTACATAATTTCAGGTACAACAGTCGGAACAGTGAATAAGCCAGTAGATAGTCTAAGGTGGACACCAGCACGAAGAATCACTCTCAAGGTCTGTCTCTCGAACACTCCAATGGTGTATCTGGGAGAGTTTACACTCTCCAGTTGTGGTTAACACTCTCCATGGGAGAGTCTGGTTAGCACTCTCCAGTAGTGTATATGGGAGGGTCTGGTTATCACTCTCCATGGGAGAGTCTGGTTAGCACTGTCGGTCAAGCCTGCTCAGCAGTCAAACATCGGGTCTGATTACGTAACCCATTGACTGCCGGCCGGCAGGTAAACTACCTAACTCACATTTAGGTAGGGGGCCGTAACACTCTCATAACAAAATGACCGACACACAAAGATATTTATTATTATCCAAGTACATACTACGTAATATAAAACTTATCCCAAACAGTCATTTCCTGGACAAAATAATCTCTCGGACAGGCCACTCATATATTACCAAAAAAAAAAAAATTGTAATAAAGCACTGTTTAGGATAACAATAAAATCTCAGCTTTCCAATATTTATTAAAATATATTATTATTAACATAAAAAACAATCTGTATAACATAACTTGTGTAAAAACAAAAAGCTTTAATATACACATTTATAAAAACTCTTAAAAGGTAATAAAAATAGACAAAGTAAAATGTCATATACTCAGTGCTAGTGTCATGTCGCTGCCATGTTCAAGTGTCATGCAGGACACTACCACACTTTGTTATGATACGCCTTCTCCACCGTGTCCTCAGACACTATTATCTCTGTCTTATGGCACGACTTCTCACGGGGTTCCACGACACCCATTCTCTGTCACATGACACGCCCTCAGTGTCACCTGACACGCCTTCTCTACTTGTGTCACACGACACCCTTCTCTCTGTGCCCATAAGACACCATCACTGTGTCACACGACACCTTCTCTGTGCCACACGGCACGTCCTCTGTATCATGAACTCAACTTCTAGTAAAGCCTGTGCACCGCGTCTTGCCACACGACAACAAATACATGACTCTTAACTTGTGTCGTGCCACCGTCACAATCACCTTACAGCTCTGTGGATACAACACTGAACATTAAGTGAGTCACCTGACACCATATCACCTGAAAGCTCTCCGGGTACACACAACTACGGGTAAACACAAACCTCGGGTAAACACAACCCCGGGTAAACACAACCTCAGGTACAACAATTTCATTTCAGGTACAACAGTCGGTACAGTGAATAAGCCAGTAGATAGTCTAAGGCAGTCACCAGCACGAAGAATCACTCTCAAGGTCTGTCTGTCGAACACTAAAATGGTGTATCTGGGAGACTTTACACTCTCCAGTTGTAGTTAACACTCTCCATGGAAGAGTCTGGTTAGCACTCTCCAGTAGTGTATATGGGAGATTCTGGTTAACACTCTTCATGGGAGAGTCTGGTTAGCATTGTCGGTCAAGCCGGCTCAGCAGTCAAACATTGGGTCTGATGACGTAACCCATTGACTGCCTGCTGACGTAACCCATTGACTGCCTGCTGGCAGGTAAACTACCTAACTCCCATTTAGGTAGGGGGCCTTAACAACTCACCATTCACTGTTTTATTTATCTTGATCGCTAAAATATCAATGTTCGCTATGGTGAGTAGCTTGTACCCTTTGGCTGATTTCTTGGTGAGATTGATTTGTCTTTTGGACCCTAGTTTTGATTCTTTGAACCCTGGGGTTTATTCTTTGGACTCTGGGTGTAGCTTCTTGTACCCTGCTGTTGACTTCTTGGAAGCAGGGGATGGCTTCTTGCACCCTGGGGTTGGTCTCCTGGCTGCTGGGTTTGTTCTTTTGAGCTCACAGTGTGACTACTTTGACCCAGTGGTTTATCTTTTGGTGATAGATGTTGGCCTCTTGGACTTTGGTGCTGTCGTCTTGCACCCTGGATTTGGTCTCTAGGATGCCTGAATTGGTCATTTTTGCTCTTAGGCTGGTGTGTTTGAGCCTTTGGTACGTCTTTCGGACCCTGTGTCTGGTAACTTAGATGCCGGGAAGGACCTTGAGATGGTCGTTGTTCAAGGTTATTATTGTGAGCAGAGGTATCACTACAGTGTTGGTCTGACCCTCCTCCTCTAGTCCGTTCTTCAGGCAGACTGACAGCTTCAGTACGTGGTCTTAGTATAGCCACGTAGAGCGATCTTGGCTCCATTTATGGCCTGTTGCAAGGCATTTTGTAACCATTAAACTTGAGACCAGCGTCTCTCTGGGAGACGTTTTCGAAGTAAGCATAGGCAAACCCACGGTAACCCCTCTCACAACGGGGCATGATTAGTTTTGTGAGACCACCACATCTAGCAAAGAGATCATGTAATTTAGCATATGAACAGTCGAATGGAATATTTGAGATGTAGAGCCCCGGCTGAGACTCACAAGCTGGATTAGCAGCGTTCACAACTGGTTCGCCAGCAACCTCTTCCCTGAATTGGTCATTTTGGCTCTTAGGCTGGTGTCTTTGAGCCTTTGGTACGTCTTCCGGTCCCTGTGTCTGGCAACTTAGATGCCGGGAAGGACCTTGAGATGGTCGTTGTTCGAGGTTATTATTGGGAGCAGAGGTATCACTACTTTGTGGATCTGACACTCCTACTCTAGTCCGTTCTTCAGGCAGACTGACATCTTCAGTACGTGATCTTAGTATAGCCACGTACAGCGTTCTTGGCTCCATTTTTGGCCTGTTGCAAGGCATTTTGTAACCATTAAACTTGAGACCAGCGTCTCTCTGGGAGACGTTTTCAAAGTAAGCGTAGGCAAACCCATGGTAACCCCTCTCACAACGGGGCATAATTAGTTTTGCGAGACCACCACATCTAGCAAAGAGATCACGTAATTTAGCATATGAACAGTCGAATGGAATATTTGAGATGTAGAGCCCCGGCTGAGACTCACAAGCTGGATTAGCAGCGTTCACAACTGGTTCGCCAGCAACCTATTCCCTGAATTGGTCATTTTGGCTCTTAGGCTGGTGTCTTTGAGCCTTTGGTACGTCTTCCGGTCCCTGTGTCTGGCAACTTAGATGCCGGGAAGGACCTTGAGATGGTCGTTGTTCGAGGTTATTATTGGGAGCAGAGGTATCACTACTTTGTGGATCTGACCCTCCTCCTCTAGTCCGTTCTTCAGGCAGACTGACATCTTCAGTACGTGATCTTAGTATAGCAACGTACAGCGTTCTTGGCTCCATTTTTGGCCTGTTGCAAGGCATTTTGTAACCATTAAACTTGAGACCAGCGTCTCTCTGGGAGACGTTTTCGAAGTAAGCGTAGGCAAACCCACGGTAACCCCTCTCACAACGGGGCATAATTAGTTTTGCGAGACCACCACATCTAGCAAAGAGATCATGTAATTTAGCATATGAACAGTCGAATGGAATATTTGAGATGTAGAGCCCCGGCTGAGACTCACAAGCTGAAGTAACAGCGTTCACGACCGGTTCGCTAGCGACGTGTTCCCTCACTACATCATCTGTGTCGCTGGTGATCTCTTTGCTGAGGGCTTCTGCACCATCAACACTTTCTTAGCTGTCTAAATCCACTGTTTCACCAGTGCAGGAAGCACTGTAAACTAGATAGATACCTACACCTTGGAAAAACACCGTCGCCAATACAGTAATCCCCTCATGCTTTTCATTTTGGGCCTTATCATTCATTACCTTCAGGTAACTCCTGAGATATTTTACTTCGTGAAAAGTGTCATAGGCCCTGAAGATGAAGCTGAATTCTGGCCACCTTGACGTCCTCTAGTTCGCAAACTTGCTGACGCCTTCTTCAACATGTGAGGGAAAGATTTTACTCAAATAACCGAAATAAGTTAACTTGGAGAGACGAGACAGCCATGACTCTCCTAATCCAGCATTAGCTTTAATCGCTTCCTGCAGGAACAACCTCTCCACTTCCAGATTCTCGACAAACATAGAGAATCCCACTATCATTGACAAAAATGTAAAGATAAGTACGGGAACGGTAATACAAATACACAATTTCTAATTCACCATTTTTGTAATGCTTTGTTCGATATTATATATTGTATTTAATTAAGGTTTACAAATTTCATTTTATACAGAGTTCTTAGTGAGCAGGTAACCTAGAATAACCATATTGTTTAAAAGTTAGTTTAGTTAGAAGTTTATTGGCTATGATCAAGTCTTGACATAGTAAATTAATTGTATCATAAAGTTACTGTGACAAGTGTTAGTTGATGTTTAGTAATGGAGACACTTGTAGTGATGGCAACAAGTGTAATAATGGTGACTGGTCTAGTGACGGTGACTAATGTAGTAATAGTAATAAGTGTAGTGATGATGGGTATAATGGTGGTGACAAGTGTAGTGATGATATAGTAGTGATGACAAGTGTAGTGATGATATAGTAGTGGTGACAAGTGAAGTGATGATATAGTAGTGGTGACAAGTGTAGTGATGATATAGTAGTGGTGACAAGTGTAGTGATGATATAGTATTGGTGACAAGTGTAGTGATGATATAGTATTGGTGACAAGTGTAGTGATGATATAGTATTGGTGACAAGTGTAGTGATGATATAGTATTGGTGACAAGTGTAGTGATGATATAGTAGTGGTGACAAGTGTAGTGATGATATAGTAGTGGTGACAAGTGTAGTGATGATATAGTAGTGGTGACAAGTGTAGTGATGATATAGTAGTGGTGACAAGTGTAGTGATGATATAGTAGTGGTGACAAGTGTAGTGATGATATAGTAGTGGTGACAAGTGTAGTGATGATATAGTAGTGGTGACAAGTGTAGTGATAATATAGTAGTGGTGACAAGTGTAGTGATGATAGGTATTGTTGTGCTGACAAGAGTAGTTTTAATAGGTATAGTGGTGACAAGTATAGCTATATGTATAGTGGTGGTGACAAGCGTAGTGATGATAGATATATTAGTGGTGAGAAGTGTATTGATAGGTTTAGTATTGGTGACAGATTTCGTATTATTATTATAATCATTGGTGAGCGCTAAACCCGTAGAATTATACAGAGTCTGTTGGGGGATATGGAAGGTATTCAGGATTAATTAGGGGAACTGGAGCACAAATCCAATTCCCTAGATCAGGAGCTCTTCACTAGCGTGATAAAACCTTCACTGAGAGGACAGGGGCCATAGCGGTGACAAATTTAATAACTACCTTTTTCTGTAAGTATGTTAAGAACAGGAAAAGGGAGAGAGAAAGAAGAAATCAGAAAGAAAGGATCTTGTATTTACCACATATACAGATATATGAGATAGTTGAAAGAGAATATGAGTGTGTCCTGCGTGCTAGTGACTATACAGTAATGAATTCTACAGTGTTTAGGGAGCTAAATATTGAGGGTCGATAGGCAAGTAAAGGGTGTGAGACACCAGACTTTACAAGAAGGAGTTTTGTAAGGATGAGAGAATTCCTTAATACAGTGCAGTGGGTAAAGAAGCTGTCAGAAAGTGGAATAGTCTGGCAAGTGATGTAGTGGAGGCAGGAACCATACATAGTTTCAAGACGAAGTATGATGAAGCTCATTGAGCAGGGAGAGAGAGGACCTAATAGCGATCAGTGAAGAGGCGTGGCCAGGAACTGAGTCTGGACCCCTGCAATCACAAATAGGTGAATAAATAGGTGAGTACACACGCGAAGCCTGGAGCTATGACTCTACCCCTGTAACCACATATAAGTGAGTACGCATACAGTGAAGCTCTGAATCGACCCCTGCAACAATAACTAGGTGGCACACACATACACACACACACAAGAGGTGTGACTTATCCTCTGCAACTACAACTACATGAGTTCACACACATACACGCACACACACACAGGAGAGATAGGGGGGACATGATAACGACATATAAAATACTGAGAGGAATTGACAAGGTGGACAGAGACAGAATGTTCCAGAGATGAGACACAGCAACAAGGGGACAAAGTTGGAAGTTGAAGACTCGGTTGAATCACAGAGATGTTAGGAAGTATTTCTTCAGTCACTGAGTGGTCGGGAAGTGGAATAGTTTGGGAAGCGATGTAGTGGAGGCAGGTACCATACATAGCTTTAAGAAGGGGTATGATAAAGCTCATGGCGCACGGAGACTGACCCTTTAGCGGCCAGTGAAGAAGCGGGGCCAGGAGCTGTGACTCGACCCCTGCAACCACAACTAGGTGAGTACAACTAGGTGAGTACACACACACTCCCGCGCGCGCGAACGCCCTTGTAGGCGCACGCACTCGTGCGCACACACATACGTACTCTCTATACCTCCCACTCCCCCTCTCTATACCTCTATACCTCCCTCTCCCCCATCTCCCCCTCCCGATCCCTCCCGATCCCTCTCCCTACCTCTCTAGTACTAGCAAAATTCTAGCTTAATATTTAGGAGAGTAGTCCAAACTTTCTGAAAACCTATCTCCCCCTGCTTTCTCCCTCCCTTTCTCCCTCAAACGCACACCCCTGTCTCCCTCTCCCTCTATAAACCCTCTTCCCCTCCCCTTCTCCCTCACACACAAACCCTCCCCTCCTCCCTCCCC
>WNWK01011296.1:0-60000 GCA_009830355.1 Cherax destructor
TATGACCGGTAAGAATTATGTATATGGTTTGGACTACGACTAAAGACTATGAGTTGTTTTGGTTGTGTTGTGATTATTTTGGTAATGGTAGTGCATTTAATAATTCTAGATTTTTTTTATCTTAAGATAAATGAATAAACGAAAGATTTTAATGCTGTGTAATTCATACATTTCAACTTCTTTCCAGTTGAGCTTCGTCTCTGCTTTTACTGACATTCTTTTTATATTTCATTTTCATTTTCCATCTCTCCTTGTCTGCTTCTGTGTGCCAAGATTATATTCTTGTGTTATCTGTTTGCTTATTTGGTTCCTGCAGGATGTGAGGGAGTTGTGGAATGGGGCCATCCAGATGAGGGATGTCTGCAAGGACTCTAGGGTCTATCCTTACAAGAAGGAGAGGAGAAACTATGTACCGTGGACCGCTCCTGAGCCAGGATTCCTGACTGCCAGCCTGAAGAATAAGATGACTGCGCTAGTATCACTGGCAAGCATCACAGCCTGGCTGCTCAAGATATTTGATAAGTTGAGCAGCTGGGTCGACATCGCCTTTATTACAAACCTCACTGTAACTAAGAACAGGAGTAAGACTAAAATTTCGCACCATCTTGAAAGAGTAAAATTGATGAAAATTGTATAAAATACCGTCAAGTTGAAGATTAAGACACATGTACAACAGCTGAGTATCTTTCTTGATACCCATCTTTCTTGATACCCATCTTTCTTGATACCCATCTTTCTTGATACACATCTTTCTTGATACCCATCTTTCTTGATACCCATCTTTCTTGATACACATCTTTCTTGATACCCATCTTTCATCTTTCTTGATACCCATCTTTCTTGATACCCATCTTTCTTGATACCCATCTTTCTTGATACCCATCTTTCTTGATACCCATCTTTCTTGATACACATCTTTCTTGATACACATCAGGCTTCTTCAGTCAAATACAAAGGGAACCATAGTAATGAAATAAAGATGATGTAATCAGTCCATCAACCTTGGAGAAAAAGTATTTGAGGTGGTCAGTCCCTCAGCCTGGAGAAAGAGTTCAGCTCCTTGGTCTGGAACCATGGATCCAGGCCATGGATCCAGGCCATGGATCCAGGCCATGGATCCAGGCCATGGAGCTGAACTTTTGTCCAGGCTGAGAGACTGAGTTCAGTTCCATGGTCTAGAACCATGGTTCCAGACCATGGTTCCAGACCATGGTTCCAGACCATGGTTCCAGACCATGGTTCCAGACCATGGTTCCAGACCATGGTTCCAGACCATGGTTCCAGACCATGGTTCCAGACCATGGTTCCAGACCATGGTTCCAGACCATGGTTCCAGACCATGGTTCCAGACCATGGTTCCAGACCATGGTTCCAGACCATGGTTCCAGACCATGGAGCTGAACTCTTCTCAAGGCTGAGGGACTGACCATCTCAAATACTTTTTCTCCAAGGTTGATGGACTGATTACATCTTAATTTTATTACTACTGCTCCATTTCTATTTGACTGAAGAAGTCTACTGTGTAGGCGAAACGTTTCATCAATACAGACACCCACCAGCCGCACTTGTGTGTTAATCTTCAGGAGACAAATTGTAAAATAAGAACACCTTGGGATGGAAGTGTTGCATCTTGGGCAGCTGACTCACACCAGTAAGCAGCAGCAGCAGCAGCAGCAGCAGCAGGCGTGCTGCTGCCACGGTATGTGATGCTTTCCATTCCTCAAGCGCTGCATTATCCCTATGGGTTTAACACTTCTATCTAAAAATAATACCAATGGAGGCAGGAGGAGAGTGAGGGTCCAGGGGTCAACGCCTGATAAGCAGAGTAGTTACATCAACCAGGGGTCAACGCCTGATAAGCAGCGTAGTTCCATCAACCAGGGGTCAACACCTGATAAGCAGCGTAGTTCCATCAACCAGGGGTCAACACCTGATAAGCAGCGTAGTTACATCAACCAGGGGTCAACACCTGATAAGCAGCGTAGTTACATCAACCAGGGGTCAACGCCTGATAAGCAGCGTAGTTACATCAACCAGGGGTCAACACCTGATAAGCAGCGTAGTTCCATCAACCAGGGGTCAACACCTGATAAGCAGCGTAGTTCCATCAACCAGGGGTCAACGCCTGATAAGCAGCGTAGTTACATCAACCAGGGTCAACACCTGATAAGCAGCGTAGTTACATCAACCAGGGGTCAACCTGATAAGCAGCTAATTAACCAGGGGCACCCATGATAAGCAGCGTAGTTACATCAACCAGGGTCAACGCCTGATAAGCAGCGTAGTTACATCAACCAGGGGTCAACCCTGATAAGCAGCGTAGTTACATCAACCAGGGTCAACGCCTAAGCACGAGTTACATCAACCAGGGGTCAACCTGATAAGCAGCGTAGTTACATCAACCGGGTCAACCCTGATAAGCGCGTAGTTACATCAACCAGGGGTCAACGCCTGATAAGCAGCGTAGTTACATCAACCAGGGGAACCTGATAAGCAACGAGTTAATCAACCAGGGGTCAAGCCGATAAGCAGGTTAATCAACCGGGGTAACCCTGATAACACGCAGTTACATCAACCAGGGTAACCCTAAAGCAGCGTAGTTACATCAACCAAGGGTCAACGCTATACAGGTAACACAACAGGGGCAACGCCTGATAAGCAGCGAGTTACATCAACTAGGGTCAAACCGTAAGCGGTAGTTACAAACCAGGGTCAAGCCTGATAAGCAGCGTAAGTTACATCAACCAGGGTCAACGCCGATAAGCAGCGTAGTTACATCAACCAGGGTCAACGCCTGATAAGCAGCGAGTTACATCAACCAGGGTCAACCCTGATAAGCAGCAGTTACATCAACCAGGGTCAACACTAACACGGTAGTTACTAAACCAGGGTCAACGCCTGATAAGCAGCGAGTTATAACCAGGTCAACCTGATAAGCGTATTACACAACCAGGGTCAACCCATAAGCAGCGTAGTTAATCAACCAGGGGTAACACCGAAACTAACAGAACCCAAAGAGCGACCATAAGCAGCGGTTAACAACCCGGTAAGCAGCGTAGTTAATCAACCAGGGTCAACGCCGATAAGCAGGTAGTTACATCAACCAGGGGCAACACCTGATAAGCAGCAAGTTACATCAACGGGTAACCTGATAAGCAGCAGTTACATCAACCAGGGTCAACACCTGATAGCACATCATCAACGGTCAACCTGATAAGCAGCAGTTCATCAACCAGGCAACGCCTGATAAGCCGAGTTACACCATCAAGCGATAACAGCAGTCATCAACCAGGGTAACCTAAAGGCGAGTTAAACAGGTCAACCACAGGGTCAACCCTGAAGCAGGGTTCATCACCAGGCACTGATAAGCAGCGTAGTTACATCAACCAGGGGTCAACACCTGATAAGCAGGAGTTCATCACCAGGGGCAACCCTGATAAGCGATTACAACCGGCAACGTAAGCTGTACATAACAGGCACGTAAGCGCGTCATCAACAGGTCACCAACAGCGAGTTAACAGGGCACCGAAGCAGATTCCAAGGCAACCCTGAAGCAGACTCACCAGGCTTAGTAGTTACACGGTCACGAAAAGTAGTATACAGGGACGATACAGGTCCAAGGTCAACCCTGATAAGCGAGTCATCACCGGTACCAAACGAGTTACATCAACCAGGGGTCAACCCTGATAAGCAGCGTAGTTACAACCAGGCACCCTGATAAGACGTATCATCAACCAGGTCAACACCTGATAAGCAGCGAGTTCATCGGTAGGTCATCAACCAGGTCAACCCTGAGTTACACAGCCCTGATAACAGCAGTTTACAGGCACGAGCGTATTCATCAACCAGGCACTATACGCGTGTACTACGGTCACCATAACACGTTCACAGGTCTGAAAAGCGGTTCTAGGACCCTGATAACGAGTTCTCACAGGTCACGATACATCTCACGGCCCCTGATAGCTAGTTACATCAACAGTAACCTAACGACATAACCGGTACCCGTAACTGTTCTCACAGGTCCGATAGAGCTAATACCAGGGTCAACCTGATAAGCAGCGAGTATCAACCAGGCAACCCTGATAAGCAGCGAGTTACATCAACGCAAGCGATAACAGAGTCACATAAGGGTTAACCCTGATAAGCGCTAGTTACATCAACCAGGGTCAACCCTGATAAGCACGTATTACATCAACCGGGTCAACCCTGATAAGCAGCGTACTACATCAACCAGGGTCACACCAGGGTACTAAAACAGGTACATAAGCAGCGATTACACAACATCACGGTAAGCCGTAGTTACTCAACCAGGGGTCAACCCTGAAAGCGTAGTTCATCAACCAGGTCAACCGATAACAGCAGTCATCAACAGGATATAACAGGGTACTAACAGGGTAAGTATAACAGGTCACAACCAGGCACCATAACAGTGTACTACAGGGTCAACCCGATAAGCGATTACACCAGTCACTAAACAGGGTCAACCCTGATAAGCAGCGTAGTTACATCAACCGGGTCAACCTGATAAGCAGCGTAGTTACATCAACCAGGTCAACGCCTGATAAGCAGCGTAGTTACATCAACAGGGTCAACCTGATAAGCAGCGGTTACATCAACCAGGGGTCAACCTGATAAGCAGCGTAGTTACATCAACCAGGTCAACCGATAGCAGCATTACATCAACCAGTCACCCTGATAAGCAGCGTAGTTACATCAACAGGGTCAACCCTGATAAGCAGCGTAGTTACATCAACCAGGTCAACCCTGATAAGCAGCGTAGTTACATCAACCAGGGTCAACACCTGATAAGCAGCGTAGTTACATCAACAGGGTCAACACCTGATAAGCAGCGTAGTCATAACCAGGCACACCTGATAAGCAGCGTAGTTCATCAACCAGGGCAACACCTGATAAGCAGCGTAGTTCATCAACAGGGCAACACCTGATAAGCAGTAGTTACATCAACCGGTCAACACCTGATAAGCAGCGTAGTTCATCAACCAGGGCAACACCTGATGGCGATTACATCAACCAGGGTCAACACCTGATAAGCAGCGTAGTTACATCAACCAGGGGTCAACGCCTGATAAGCAGCGTAGTTACATCAACCAAGGGTCAACACCTGATAAGCAGCGTAGTTACATCAACCAGGGTCAACGCCTGATAAGCAGCGTAGTTACATCAACCAGGGGTCAACACCTGATAAGCAGCGTAGTTACATCAACCAGGGGTCAACGCCTGATAAGCAGCGTAGTTACATCAACCAGGGGTCAACGCCTGATAAGCAGCGTAGTTATATCAACCAGGGGTCAACGCCTGATAAGCAGCGTAGTTACATCAACCAGGGTCAACACCTGATAAGCAGCGTAGTTACATTAACCAGGGGTGAACGCCTGATAAGCAGCGTAGTTACATCAACCAGGGGTGAACGCCTGATAAGCAGCGTAGTTACATCAACCAGGGGTCAACACCTGATAAGCAGCGTAGTTACATTAACCAGGGGTGAACGCCTGATAAGCAGCGTAGTTACATCAACCAGGGGTGAACGCCTGATAAGCAGCGTAGTTACATCAACCAGGGGTCAACACCTGATAAGCAGCGTAGTTACATTAACCAGGGGTGAACGCCTGATAAGCAGCGTAGTTACATCAACCAGGGGTGAACGCCTGATAAGCAGCGTAGTTACATCAACCAGGGGTGAACGCCTGATAAGCAGCGTAGTTACATCAACCAGGGGTGAACGCCTGATAAGCAGCGTAGTTACATCAACCAGGGTGAACGCCTGATAAGCAGCGTAGTTACATCAACCAGGGGTGAACGCCTGATAAGCAGCGTAGTTACATCAACCAGGGGTCAACGCCTGATAAGCAGCGTAGTTACATCAACCAGGGGTCAACGCCTGATAAGCAGCGTAGTTACATCAACCAGGGTCAACGCCTGATAAGCAGCGTAGTTACATCAACCAGGGGTCAACACCTGATAAGCAGCGTAGTTACATCAACTTCCATCCAGTAATATTGATTACATCATCATAACATCACTTAAGCATCGCAGAACAAAAAATGTCTGCACTGTATTACCAACAATTTCATCGTTTTAACAGCATCAATTTGTTCGTTATAGCAGCAATAATTTGTTCGTTGTAGTATCAACAATTTGTTCGTTATAGCAGCAACAATTTCCTCATGATTATATCAGTAATACCCGCATGGCAACAGTCAACATTTTAAAATAGCAGCAGAGACAAACAGACAGACTACGTCAATCAACAGTGTCATATTTCAGTACCGACACAGTACTGACACAGTACTGACACAGTACTGACACAGTACCGACACAGTATCGACACAGTACCGACATTACCGACACAGTACCGACACAGTACCGACACATTACCGACACAGTACCGACACAGTACTGACACAGTACCGACACAGTACCGACACAGTACCGACACAGTACCGACACAGTACCGACATTACCGACACAGTACCGACAAGTTGATGACTATGACACAAGTACAGCACCTAGGTGTCTTTACTCTTGAAACAGCTGACTTGCACACTAGTCATCCTCAGTCTATAACAGGCGAGTATAGTGTTATATCCTAGTGTTATATTCCAGCGTTATATTAATGTGTTATATTAAAGTGCTATATTTCAGTGTTATATTCCAGCGTTATATTCCCGTGAGTTCTGGCTTGGTACTGGCTTAAGCTTACGGGCGAAACGTGTGGAAAATACACGCATTTCAGTATTGCCCATGTGTCACATAGAGAGATGTGCACATAGAGAAGTGTGCACATAGAGGTGTGCACATAGAGAAGTGCGCACATAGAGGTGTGCACATAATACAGATGAGAAACAAACATAATGTTTCGAGAATGAGAAGCAAGAGATGAGGTGGGTGATGGGAAAGGTAGAGGTGGGTGATGGGAAAGGTAGAGGTGGGTGATGGGAAAGGTAGAGGTGAGTGATGGGAAAGGTAGAGGTGGGTGATGGGAAAGGTAGAGGTGGGTGATGGGAAAGGTAGAGGTGAGTAATGGGAAAGGTAGAGGTGAGTGATGGGAAAGGTAGAGGTGGGTGATGGGAAAGATAGAGGTGAGTGATGGGAAAGGTAGAGGTGAGTGATGGGAAAGGTAGAGGTGGGTGATGGGAAAGATAGAGGTGAGTGATGGGAAAGGTAGAGGTGAGTGATGGGAAAGGTAGAGGTGGGTGATGGGAAAGATAGAGGTGAGTGATGGGAAAGGTAGAGGTGGGTGATGGGAAAGGTAGAGGTGGGTGATGGGAAAGGTAGAGGTGAGTGATGGGAAAGGTAGAGGTGGGTGATGGGAAAGGTAGAGGTGGGTGATGGGAAAGGTAGAGGTGAGTGATGGGAAAGGTAGAGGTGGGTGATGGGAAAGGTAGAGGTGGGTGATGGGAAAGGTAGAAGTGGGTGATGGGAAAGGTAGAGGTGGGTGATGGGAAAGGTAGAGGTGAGTAATGGGAAAGGTAGAGGTGAGTGATGGGAAAGGTAGAGGTGAGTGATGGGAAAGGTAGAGGTGGGTGATGGGAAAGGTAGAGGTGAGTAATGGGAAAGGTAGAGGTGAGTGATGGGAAAGGTAGAGGTGGGTGATGGGAAAGGTAGAGGTGGGTGATGGGAAAGGTAGAGGTGGGTGATGGGAAAGGTAGAGGTGAGTGATGGGAAAGGTAGAGGTGAGTGATGGGAAAGGTAGAGGTGGGTGATGGGAAAGGTAGAGGTGGGTGATGGGAAAGGTAGAGGTGGGTGATGGGAAAGGTAGAGGTGGGTGATGGAAAGGTAGAGGTGAGTGATGGGAAAGGTAGAGGTGAGTGATGGGAAAGGTAGAGGTGGGTGATGGGAAAGGTAGAGGTGAGTAATGGGAAAGGTAGAGGTGGGTGATGGGAAAGGTAGAGGTGAGTGATGGGAAAGGTAGAGGTGGGTGATGGAAAAGGTAGAGGTGGGTGATGGGAAAGGTAGAGGTGGGTGATGGGAAAGGTAGAGGTGGGTGATGGGAAAGGTAGAGGTGGGTGATGGAAAAGGTAGAGGTGGGTGATGGGAAAGGTAGAGGTGGGTGATGGGAAAGGTAGAGGTGGGTGATGGGAAAGGTAGAGGTGGGTGATGGGAAAGGTAGAGGTGAGTGATGGGAAAGGTAGAGGTGAGTGATGGGAAAGGTAGAGGTGGGTGATGGGAAAGGTAGAGGTGGGTGATGGGAAACGTAGAGGTGGGTGATGGGAAAGGTAGAGGTGAGTGATGGGAAAGGTAGAGGTGGGTGATGGGAAAGGTAGAGGTGAGTGATGGGAATGGTAGAGGTGGGTGATGGGAAAGGTAGAAGTGAGTGATGGGAAAGGTAGAGGTGGGTGATGGGAAAGGTAGAGGTGGGTGATGGGAAATGTAGAGGTGGGTGATAGGAAAATATGTGAGAATTTTATTATATATACCACTTGCTTCTTTGTAATCGGTTATATGACTTCAGAAAAGGTTACTCTGATGCTGATTTGCTATTAAATCTCTCCACTAAGTGGCACCAGTCACTGGATGAATTCAAGGTCAGCTATGTAGTACCCCTGGACATTTCTAGTATAAATCTGTAGTGGAGGGAAGGCGGGGTAGGGGTCGGCCTAGGAAAGGTTGGAGGGAGGGGGTAAAGGAAGTTTTGTGTGCGAGGGGCTTGGACTTCCAGCAAGCATGTGTGAGCGTATTTGATAGGAGTGAATGGAGGCATATGGTTTTTAATACTTGACGTGCTGTTGGAGTGTGAGCAAAGTAACATTTATGAAGGATTCAGGAAACCGGCAGGCCGGACTTGAGTTCTGGAGATGGGAAGTACAGTGCCGGCACTCTAAAGGAGGGGTGTTAATGTTGCAGTTTTATAACTGTAGTGTAAAGCACCCTTCTGGCAAGACAGTGATGGAGTGAATGATGATGAAAGTTTTTCTTTTTCGGGCCACCCTGCCTTGGTGGGAATCGGCCGATGTGTTAATAAAAAAAAAAAAAAAATATTGAGAAGAGTTAAACAGGAAGGCATCTTACAGCGCCTGGGAATGTTGTAGTGGGAGGACAAGGAGGAGGAGGAGAGAGAGAGAGAGAGAGAGAGAGAGAGAGAGAGAGAGAGAGAGAGAGAGAGAGAGAGAGAGAGAGAGAGAGAGAGAGAGAGAGAGAGAGAGAGAGACAAAGCCAGTTCTTTAGAGATTTATTCTCGGAACAAACCAACAGAATGTAAGAAATAATGAACACACACGTCACCCACCCAGCTCGGAGGGGTGTTGTGCCTTATACAAGATCACAGAGGTACGTCTCAGCGACTGCCCTGGCGTCCTATCTGTCTCAAAGGTAGGCACCTTACACACCCACAATCATGAGGATCCACTTTATCTGCCAACATTAGAGGCTTCACTATCAATGTCGGGGAGCTCACGCAGTTTCGTGAATGCTCAACGTCCTGACATGATCGTCGGTTTTGAGACATTTTTGGACGACGGAACTCCTTGTATTTTGCTACTGCAAAGTACAAGGTTGGAGATGGTATAAGAGGCATCCCACTATCTATAACAGGAACCTGCACAGGCAAGCCTATTGGCAAGTGGAAGAAGTCTGAAAGTGGGCCATCTCTAGATCAGAGGCTGACACAAAAAAGAAAGCTGGCGTCAGGTAGAGTGGGCACCAAAACCTGGTGATCCTTGGTGAAATTGTTCCACCTCTAAATCGGCAGGATGAGACCGTCTCTATTAGCAGTCAAGAGAAAGCCGAACACTTTTCTCCAAAATGCAAGTTCCTGATCCAGTAAGGAAACCTCCTTTGCTAGCCCCAAGAACTGTGTCAAAGTTGTCAGAGGTGACAATAAGGCAGGATGAAGTTTATTTTCTTAAATTGCTGGACCAAGAAAAAGCTGTAGGCCCATATAAGATGAGCCCAATATTACGTCACCACTAACTCGGCTCTATCAGAAGTGCATAACACTGTAAATGGCCTTGTCTGTGGAAGAGAAGAGCCGAACGGAAATCAGCAACTGCATACCAGTGTCACTCCTGTCAAGATTCTTAAGACAATAATCTTACGGCAGATGACAGCGTTTTTCGATTACCACTTGCTTCTTTGTAATCGGTTATATGACTTCAGAAAAGGTTACTCTGATGCTGATTTGCTATTAAATCTCTCCACTAAGTGGCACCAGTCACTGGATGAATTCAAGGTCAGCTATGTAGTAGCCCTGGACATTTCTAGTGTTTCTGATCGAGTATAGCATCAGGGACTCTTGACAAAACTGCAAGCAACAGGAGTCGTCGGCTCTGCACAATGCCTCCTTAGTAATTACCTTATCTCAGAGTAGTTTTCAACAGAAAAGAGTCAACAAGACTGTTGGTGCAAGAGATCCATATGAGAGTGTGAGGGAAAAGTGGATTATAAAGGGAGTTAGGGTTGTTCAGAGAGCCGGGGATCGTTAGCGAGTTACAGCCTGTGCTTCCATCTAGCGGGCTGGGGCAAACCCCCAGTTCCGGGTTGTCTGATGTGTTTTAGTTACTACTCCTGGTAGTAGTAACCTTACCTGGTGTGGAGTAGAGTTGGGAGAGTCACTTCACCTCCACTCTTCTCCTGGTCAGGTAGGGTGATCTACCAGGAGTATTTCTGGTCATTGTTTTTTTTTGTTATGGTTACCAGTAATATCTTACATCTTTAAGTTGGCATACCATCCTTGCTTTCTTAAGTGTTATATTTG
Source organism: Cherax destructor (assembly GCA_009830355.1). Lineage (NCBI taxonomy): Eukaryota > Metazoa > Arthropoda > Malacostraca > Decapoda > Parastacidae > Cherax > Cherax destructor. Next base: position 10,715 of record WNWK01011296.1, read on the forward strand.
CTTAACTTGTGGTAACCAGTGTTTTTTTTTATTTATCAGCTCTGGTGCTGGCCTGGTCAGCCGATACCGACCACTAGATGTAAAGGAGGAAGATTTAAGTATCAGACTTAGATAATTTCGTCTACTATCCACTTCTACGTCTTCATACTTACTGCAACAAAGTGGCATTGGAGAATCCCTAACATCTGCCCAGGATAACCTTCACCATCTCGTCAACACCTGAGACCTATCCTGGGCCTTATATTCTCCTACCCTACATCTTGCCAGAACCACAACGGCCAATTTCCTTTTTTTTTTTAATTAAAATTCTTCATTTATTTATTACCCAAGAGTATTATTATTTTTTATTTATTTTTCCATTACTTTTTTGTTCAGGTGGAAGGCGTTTCCCTGACAGAGCGTGCTTGAATCCCATGCCCATGCATAAGCAAACGACTGTTCTCCGACATTTACTTATGCAAGAGAGGAAATGCCAGTTGCTCTGTTATATCAATCACCAGCACACAGCTATATCAGCCTGGGGAAAACGATGGCAGGTTACATTTGTTATTGTGAAAACATAAATGATGATTGTCTCTATGCACCATAATGGTAATGCTGGAACATTTGTATTAATGAACGGGAAAGTGTTGCATGAAGTTGATATCCTTGGGGTGAAATATGACTCCAAACTGGCTACGAAGAACCACGTTGTAAATCTTGTAAACATAGCGACCAGGAAGCTTACAGCAGTTAGATGTATCTTGCATCTGCTCGACAGTAAAGATTGCAAAATTCTGTATGAGGCACAAGTACTCCCACACCTTGAATATGCTCCAATTTCTTGGACTGCCTGCCCTCATCTCATCTACGACTTCTTGATACAATAGAGAACAGAGCAAGGCTATTCATCTCTTGCCTGGACCCAGCATGGACAGATCTGTCTTTTCAGCAGGAGCTTCAATACCGGAGGGATGTGGGTGGCTATTACGAACACATGTGTAGTCAAGTGGTCTGCACACCTGGTTGTAGCATGATAACCACGGTAGGAACGATCTAAAAGGCAGCAAAGAAAGTAAATACTTATATTTCCTTCACCTAATAGTAATCAGGTATATGCAGTAAATACAGCGGATATGTACAATAAGGCAAACGCAAGCAACAGACAGTACAAACCGCAGACTGGGAGATAAGTCTGCAAAAGTTGATTCACGAGTCTCCCACATCGCTAAACAACTGTGATTGGCTGGTTGAACCAAGTTACTAGCACTACGATGGTACTCGTTATACCCTTAGCACCTGGTTCACTGGTCGGGAGGCAGCCTTTATGGGTGTGACATACGCAGAATAAAATGTAACATACTCTTAGCATGCCACAGTGGCCTTACTTTTATGTGCATGGACAATATTATCAAAGTACCAACTTGGCTCCACTCCGCAGACAACGAGTCTCAAACATAATGACATCAACGAAATAAAATCAGTAGACCAAATGAAATCGCTGGCCTACAGATGGCTCCAACTTCATCCTTTTTCCTATTTGTACATCTCTTAATAATAAAAAGCTTTTTAAAATAAGTTTATGTAGTTAACAGATCTTAGCTTGTAAATAAAGGCAGGACTCCTTAACCTAACCTTGTAAAACACTTGTGTAAAAAACAGGAAGGAGGGGTATTGAAGAGGCTGTAGTACTCACAGTTGAGGACCCACTCGCTAGCAGGAGCGTCAGCGAAGTGTCGCATGAACTTCTTAGTGCCCTTAGTGACCCTGGGGGGTCCCTCACTGTCACTGTGACGAGGAGATGCTGATGGTGACATGGCCGGCGTACTGCGACTCAGGTTCTTCAAGGCATGTCTGTGGTGGTGCAGAGGACCAGTGTTAGTGACGAGAGAGAGAGACAGAGAGACAGAGAGTTGCCAACACAACTAGAGATTTGATAAATTAAACACATGTGTTACACTTGGGTATCTTTATTGAGGAAACGCTTCGGTAGACAGTGGCTTCATCAGTCCAGTACAAAGAAGAATGGTGAAGATCAGGCTGAGGGACTGATTACCTCAAACTCTTTCTCATCTTCACCATTCTTCTTTGTATTGGACTGATGAAGCCACTATGTGGCGAAACGTTTCCTTAATAAAGATACACAAGTGTTGGACATGTGTCTAACTTATCAACTTGTCGGTTCTCTGAACCATTTATCTACGCAACTAGAGAATTATTGAATATTAATATAAGAAGTGCAGTATTATGATTAGATTTGTAAGGTTGTTTTACTATTAAACATAACTTACCTGCTATATCGTGGACCCAGAATAAAGTATTCCTGTGCAATTAAAAGTACAATGTATACAAAAGTTTATTTGAAACTACGTTAATTCTTTTCGACAGACACTGTAGAAAGATGCGAGAACTGTCGAATGAGATTACATCACAGTGTAAGACTGTTGAACACACATGACTGAGCTCTTCTTGTTCTTGTCCATGTGATGCTACTGTCACCAGTGTCACACTAGTGTTAATGTGTTACCTAGACTTATATGATAGAATATTAACATGTCACCTAGATGTATAATAACTCTATGAAGGACTGACTGCTCACACATACTAGACCTAGTCTATCGATACACAGGGTTATGATACACACACACACACACACACACATACACACACACACACATACACATACACACACACACACATACACACACACACACACACACACACACACACACCTTGATACCTCAAAGGCGATGGGTCTGGACAATATCTCCCCGTGGGTTCTTCGGGAAGGAGCTGAGGTACTGAGTGTGCCACTTACCACAATATTCAACACATCCCTTGAAACTGGGCAGCTACCTGAGGTATGGAAGAAGGCCAACGTAGTCCCCATCTTTAAAAAAGGAGACAGAAAAGAGGCACTAAACTATAGACCAGTGTCACTTACATGTATAGTGTGCAAAGTCCTGGAGAAAATCATCAGGAAAAGAATGGTGGAGCATCTGGAGCAGAACAGGATAATAAACACCAGACAGCACGGATTCCGGGAAGGCAAATCCTGTGTAACAAACCTCCTAGAGTTCTATGATAAAGTAACAGAGGTAAGGCAAGGGAGAGAAGGGTGGGTTGATTGCATTTTCCTGGACTGCAGGAAGGCCTTCGACACAGTTCCTCACATGAGATTAGTAAAGAAGTTGGAAGAACAAGCATGTATAACAGGAAGGACACTGGAATGGATCAGGGAATACCTCACAGTGAGGCAACAACGGGTCATGGTGCGTGATGAGGTATCACAGTGGGCGCCTGTGACGAGCGGCGTACCGCAGGGGTCAGTCCTAGGACCAGTGTTATTCTTGGTATATGTAAACGACATGACGGATGGGATAGACTCAGAAGTGTCTCTGTTCGCAGATTATGTGAAATTAATGAGGAGAATCACATCGGAAGAGGACCAAGCAGGACTTCAAACAGACCTGGACAAGCTTGACATCTGGTCTAGCAACTGGCTTCTCGAATTCAATCCCACTAAATGCAAAGTCATGAAGATCGGAGAAGGACAAAGAAGACCGCTGACAGAGTACAGGCTAGGTGGACAAGGGCTACAAACCTCGGCAAAGAAGAAAGACCTTGGGGTGAGTATAACGCCAAGTACGTCTCCGGAGGCACACATCAACCAGATAACTGCGGCAGCATATGGGCGACTGGCAAACCTAAGATTAGCGTTCCGTTACCTAAACAAGGAATCGTTCAAGACACTGTACACCGTGTACGTCAGGCCCATACTAGAATATGCAGCACCAGTCTGGAACCCACACCTGGTCAAGCACGTAAAGAAAATAGAGAAAGTGCAAAGGTTTGCGACAAGGCTAGTTCCACAACTCAGGGGTCTGTCCTATGAAGAAAGGTTGAGGGAAATAGGACTAACAACACTGGAGGAAAGAAGGGTCAGAGGAGACATGATAACGACATACAAAATACTGCGGGGAATCGACAAGGTAGACAGGGATAGGATGTTCCAGAGAGGGAACACAGAAACAAGGGGACACAACTGGAAGCTGAAGACTCAGATGAGTCAAAGGGATGTTAGGAAGCATTTCTTCAGCCACAGAGTAGTCAGGAAGTGGAATAGTCTAGAGAAAGATATAGTGGAGGCAGGAACCATACATAGTTTTAAGACGAGGTATGATAAAGCTCATGGAGCAGGGAGAGCAGAGACCCAGTAGCGGACAGCGAAGAGGCGGGGCCAGGAGCTGAGTCTCGACCCCTGCAACCACAATTAGGTGAGTACAATTAGGTGAGTACACGGGTTCAATTCCCGGCGGAACGGAAACATTTCGAAGTGTTTCCTTACACACACACACATACAACAGGCCTAGTGTCTAATCGACATGTGCCTAGGACAAAATGGTAACTAACACACACACACACACGTCACTGACCAGAGTCCACATTCAGGTCAGGTCAAGTGATAGTCCTGAAATTCTCATGGCAAAAATGCTAGATCAGCAAAAAATGTTAGATCAATATATTAAAGCATGATAGAGTTGGAACTGTAAAGTGATAAAAATATAGTAATTAATTAATACTAGAGACTTACAAGGCACTGGCAGACTTTTTGCGCACCCGTCTGGGATCATCGTCAGAGCCGTTGCTGGTGTTGTAGGGTCGAGACAACGACATCATAGACCGAGCTTCAGTTAAGTTTACTTCACTCCTGAACACTTGGGAATCATGGCCGTGGCTGGAGGGTGAGGGCGTGGCGGGAGCGACGGGCGTAACGGGCGTGATGGGCGTAAATGATGTGCTGCTGCTAGACAGGCGTTGTGTCAAACGTGACCTTTGATAACTGTGTGCTGACGCGGTGCTCTCGCCCCATTGTATGGTAGAGAGCCTGTTGTGGCTCTGTGCTCTGTCATCACTAGAGGGACTGGAGAAGGAGGTGGGGCGGACCACCCTGGCAGGGTGCTCAGGAGCTGTACACTCAGTCTGACGCCGACGACGAACTATAATTTTAGCTCCGACGTCCCAAACAGAGCGAGCTCTACGGAGTCCCTCCTGGTTCTCGTTGGCACTGCGACCACTCAGGTCCATCATGGAGGTGCTGGGTGCTGCTGGGTAATCCCGCGGCATCTTGGTGGCAGTTTTAGTAATGGTACTGGTGGTGGTGGCAGTGGTAGTGGTGGTGGTGGCAGTGGTACTGGTGGTGGTGGCAGTGGTAGTGGTGGTGGTGGCAGTAATGTGGCAGTAAGTTTGGTTGTCTTGCACCAAGATGCCACTACGAAATAAAAGCAAAGATTTTAACTTTGCCTTAAGCTTCATTCAACAGTGCCACCTGTGGTGCACATCCCACAGTACTGCCACACACACACATACACACTCGCGAGCGAGCGCGCGGGCACAGTTGGCTTCTGGTTAAGGCACTTGAGTGTGTGTGTGTGTGTTGGACCTTCCTCCAATCTTCACGAACAAAGGCTAGACAAGGTCACCTGGGTAGATAAGGTCACCTTGTAGACAAGGTCACCTGGTAAACAAGGTCACCTAGGTGGATAAGGTCACCTGGTAGACAAGGTCACCTGGTAGACAAGATCACCTGGTAGACAAGATCACCTGGTAGACAAGGTCACCTGGTAGACAAGGTCACCTGGTAGACAAGGTAACCTGGGTAGACAAGGTCACCTGGTAGACAAGGTCACTTGGCTCACCTCTCTGCAGGTCTCACGTCACACGAAGGGGACGAAAGTCTGCGTCTTGTGAACTATTTTTTTAGTTAACACTTCAGAGTCACGTCCACTGATATGTCTCTCACTTCTCTGAAGACAACTGTAATACCCGTGACGTCACTCCTGTTATTTTCTAATTCCTAGAACAATAATATTAAATAAACATAATGTTATTTCTTTTCTAAAGCAAGTAAATGTCTTGAACGTTTCTTTTTTGATGCAAATTATTTTTTCTTGGTGTGTTTTGATTTTCTGTAATGGTGAATATTTTCTTAACACATTTTCATAAGAACACGATCTTCTCTCTGACAGGTTTTCTTTATTAAACACAATGCGTTTTCCGACAGACACGTTTTATGAATATTAACGAAAAAGTATTTTACTGGTAGGAACGTTTTCTTCTGTGAGGCTCCATGAGTCACGTGAGGCTCCATGAGTCACGTGAGGCTCCATGAGTCACGTGAGGCTCCATGAGTCACGTGAGGCTCCATGAGTCACGTGAGGCTCCATGTGTCACGTGAGGCTCCATGAGTCACGTGAGGCTCCATGAGTCACGTGAGGCTCCATGAGTCACGTGAGGCTCCATGAGTCACGTGAGGCTCCATGAGTCACGTGAGGCTCCATGAGTCACGTGAGGCTCCATGAGTCACGTGAGGCTCCATGAGTCACGTGAGGCTCCATGAGTCACGTGAGGCTCCATGAGTCACGTGAGGCTCCATGAGTCACGTGAGGCTCCATGAGTCACGTGAGGCTCTATGAGTCACCTGGCAGTCAACAATGTTCTAAAAATCTTAAGAGTCAAATAACACTAAACTCGCCCGAGAGTGAACGATCACATTTACAAAGCAGAGACCGTGTCAAACAACACTCAGCAGTGATCGCACGAAACTAAAACAACACCCAGCAGTGAACGCACAAAACTAAAACACTCAGCAGTGAACGCACGAAACTAAAACAACACCCAGCAGTGAACGCACAAAACTAAAACACTCAGCAGTGAACGCACGAAACTAAAACAACACCCAGCAGTGAACGCACAAAACTAAAACACTCAGCAGTGAACGCACGAAACTAAAACAACACCCAGCAGTGAACGCACGAAACTAAAACAACACCCAGCAGTGAACGTACGAAACTAAAACAACACTCAGCAGTGAACGCACGAAACTAAAACAACACCCAGCAGTGAACGCACGAAACTAAAACAACACTCAGCAGTGAACGCACGAAACTAAAACAACACCCAGCAGTGAACGCACAAAACTAAAACAACACTCAGCAGTGAACGCATGAAACTAAAACAACACTCAGCAGTGAACGCACGAAACTAAAACAACACAGCAGTGAACGCACGAAACTAAAACAACACTCAACAGTGAATGCACGAAACTAAAACAACACTCAGCAGAGAACGCACGAAACTAAAACAACACCCAGCAGTGAACGCACGAAACTAAAACAACACTCAGCAGTGAACGCACGAAGCTAAAACAACACTCAGCAGTGAACGCACGAAACTAAAACAACACTCAGCAGTGAACGCACAAAACTAAAACAACACCCAGCAGTGAACGCACAAAACTAAAACAACATTCAGCAGTGAACGCACGAAACTAAAACAACACCCAGCAGTGAACGCACAAAACTAAAACAACACTCAGCAGTGAACGCATGAAACTAAAACAACACTCAGCAGTGAATGCACGAAACTAAAACAACACAGCAGTGAACGCACGAAACTAAAACAACACTCAGCAGTGAACGCACGAAATTAAAACAACACTCAGCAGTGAACGCACGAAACTAAAACAACACTCAGCAGTGAACGCACGAAACTAAAACAACACTCAGCAGTGAACGCACGAAACTAAAACAACACTCAGCAGTGAACGCACCAAACTAAAACAACACTCAGCAGTGAACGCACAAAACTAAAAAAACACTCAGCAGTGAACGCACGAAACTAAAACAACACCCAGCAGTGAACGCACGAAACTAAAACAACACTCAGCAGTGAACGCACGAAACTAAAACAACACCCAGCAGTGAACGCACGAAACTAAAACAACACTCAGCAGTGAACGCACGAAACTAAAACAACACAGCAGTGAACGCACGAAACTAAAACAACACCCAGCAGTGAACGCACGAAACTAAAACAACACAGCAGTGAACGCACGAAACTAAAATAACACTCAGCAGTGAACGCACGAAACTAAAACAACACTCAGCAGTGAACGCACGAAATTAAAACAACACTCAGCAGTGAACGCACGAAAATAAAACAACACTCAGCAGTAAACACACGAAACTAAAACAACACTCAGCAGTGAACGCACGAAAATAAAACAACACTCAGCAGTAAACACACGAAACTAAAACAACACTCAGCAGTGAACGCATGAAACAAAACAACACTCAGCAGTGACGCATGAAACAAACACAACACTCAGCAGTGAACGCATGAAACAAACACAACACTCAGCAGTGAACGCATGAAACAAACACAACACTCAGCAGTGAACGCACGAAACTGTTTGTTGATGATGTAAAACTTATGTGAAGAATAAGAGCGGCAGAGGAAGTCACAACCTCCAGAACCTCAACACAACTCCGTACATTGATGTAAACTATGGAGCTCAAGGCTTACCAAGGCTTACCAAGGCTTACCAAGGCTTACCAAGGCTGAGCTACACAACACCTTAAAATTACTTCAAGGAGGAGCGACTGATCACTTCTTATTCATCTCTCCACTACATTTGCTGTTTCCAACATTTACATCACCTCTGTCTTCTACTGAAGAAGCCTAATGAGCAAGCGAAATGCTTCGACGATAAAGATACCCAATTGTTGCATATGTGTCTTACTCATCTACCCAGAAAGCAGATGTAGTCAAACAAGTGACTTCTGGAGTTCAAACCGAACAAATGTAAGGTCATGTGAAATGCATTTACGGGAAGACCGAACACAAAGTACAGCATGGGAGGAGAGAAGCTGCAAATATCAAGAGAGAGAGAGAAGGACCTGAAGGTAAATATAGCTCCAAGGCTATCATAAGCAATATACATAAACCGTATAACGTCAACTGCATTTGCAAGATTAGTAAACTTCAGAACAGGATTCAGGAACCTGAATAAAGAATACTTCAGAATCTAATATATGCCATATGTTAGGACAACCATAGAAAACATGACCCCAGCACAGAGCCCCACCTGGTCAAGCACTTACAACCAGACTGGTGCCAGAACTGAGAGGAATGCACTATAAGGAGAGAATGAAGGGAGTGAACCTCACCACCTTTTCGGAGAGAACTAATAGAGAAATAACATACAAAATAATGAACAGGAATGATGGAGAAAATGAGGACAAACTGAATAAAGAGGATCAAGTTCGAGGGGACACAGGTGGAAGCTGATGACACAGATGAACTACAGGGAAACAAGGATGCAATTCTTTAGTCTGAGTCAGCTTGAAAAGTGGAATGACTTAGATGAGGCAGTGGTGGAAGAAAAGTCACTACTGAGCTTCAAGACTAGATAGGTGAGTACACACACACACACACACACACACACACACACACACACACACACATCAAACCACGGGAAGTGGGAATGGTACGATGAAATTTTACACAGAGGAATCAAACATATGAAAAGAAAAAAAACTGCAAAACTGAGATGAGAGGAAACACAGCAACCAGGTGAAGAAACCAGCAACCAGGTGAAGAAACCAGCAACCAGGTGAAGAAACCAGCAACCAGGTGAAGAAACCAGCAACCAGGTGAAGAAACCAGCAACCAGGTGAAGAAACCAGCAACCAGGTGAAGAAACCAGCAACCAGGTGAAGAAACCAGCAACCAGGTGAAGAAACCAGCAACCAGGTGAAGAAACCAGCAACCAGGTGAAGAAACCAGCAACCAGGTGAAGAAACCAGCAACCAGGTGAAGAAACCAGCAACCAGGTGAAGAAACCAGCAACCAGGTGAAGAAACCAGCAACCAGGTGAAGAAACCAGCAACCAGGTGAAGAAACCAGCAACCAGGTGAAGAAACCAGCAACCAGGTGAAGAAACCAGCATACCAGGTGAAGAAACCAGCAACCAGGTGAAGAAACCAGCAACCAGGTGAAGAAACCAGCAACCAGGTGAAGAAACCAGCAACCAGGTGAAGAAACCAGCAACCAGGTGAAGAAACCAGCAACCAGGTGAAGAAACCAGCAACCAGGTGAAGAAACCAGCAACCAGGTGAAGAAACCAGCAACCAGGTGAAGAAACCAGCAACCAGGTGAAGAAACCAGCAACCAGGTGAAGAAACCAGCAACCAGGTGAAGAAACCAGCAACCAGGTGAAGAAACCAGCAACCAGGTGAAGAACCAGAACCAGCAACCAGGTGAAGAAACCAGCAACCAGGTGAAGAAACCAGCATCCAGGTGAAGAAACCAGCAACCAGGTGAAGAAACCAGCAACCAGGTGAAGAAACCAGCAACCAGGAGAAGAAACCAGCAACCAGGTGAAGAACCAGCAACCAGGGGTAAAACCAGCAACCATTCTGCAATCCTCTACCATACCCGCCTTCAGGACCTGTGCATACCACACCCAAGTTGTCCAACCATGGCTCATCACCTCCATCACCAGTCCTCTAGACCTTAATCATCACCATCATCACCAGTCCTGTTAGGTACCAGTGTGGCAATCATCACCACCATCACCAGTCCTGTTAGGTACCATGTGGCAATCATCACCACCATCACCAGTCCTGTTAGGTACCAGTGTGGCAATCATCACCACCATCACCAGTCCTGTTAGGTACCATTGTGGCAATCATCACCACCATCACCAGTCCTGTTAGGTACCAGTGTGGCAATCATCACCACCATCACCAGTCCTGTTAGGTACCAGTGTGGCAATCATCACCACCATCACCAGTCCTGTTAGGTACCAGTGTGGCAATCATCACCACCATCACCAGTCCTGTTAGGTACCAGTGTGGCAATCATCACCACCATCACCAGTCCTGTTAGGTACCAGTGTGGCAATCATCACCACCATCACCAGTCCTGTTAGGTACCAGTGTGGCAATCATCACACCATCACCAGTCCTGTTAGGTACCAGTGTGGCAATCATCACCACCATCACCAGTCCTGTTAGGTACCAGTGTGGCAATCATCACCACCATCACCAGTCCTGTTAGGTACCAGTGTGACAATCATCACAACCATCACCAGTCCTGTTAGGTACCAGTGTGGCAATCATCACCATCATCACCAGTCCTGTTAGGTACCAGTGTGGCAATCATCACCACCATCACCAGTCCTGTTAGGTACCAGTGTGGCAATCATCACCACCATCACCAGTCCTGTTAGGTACCAGTGTGGCAATCATCACCATCATCACCAGTCCTGTTAGGTACCAGTGTGGCAATCATCACCACCATCACCAGTCCTGTTAGGTACCATTGTGGCAATCATCACCACCATCACCAGTCCTGTTAGGTACCAGTGTGGCAATCATCACCACCATCACCAGTCCTGTTAGGTACCAGTGTGGCAATCATCACTACCATCACCAGTCCTGTTAGGTACCAGTGTGGCAATCATCACCACCATCACCAGTCCTGTTAGGTACCAGTGTGGCAATCATCACTACCATCACCAGTCCTGTTAGGTACCAGTGTGGCAATCATCACCACCATCACCAGTCCTGTTAGGTACCAGTGTGGCAATCATCACTACCATCACCAGTCCTGTTAGGTACCAGTGTGGCAATCATCACCACCATCACCAGTCCTGTTAGGTACCAGTGTGGCAATCATCACTACCATCACCAGTCCTGTTAGGTACCAGTGTGGCAATCATCACTACCATCACCAGTCCTGTTAGGTACCAGTGTGCAATCATCACACCATCACCAGTCCTGTTAGGTACCAGTGTGGCAATCATCCCATCATCACCAGTCCTGTTAGGTACCATTGTGGCAATCATCACCACCATCACCAGTCCTGTTAGGTACCAGTGTGGCAATCATCACCACCATCACCAGTCCTGTTAGGTACCAGTGTGGCAATCATCACCACCATCACCAGTCCTGTTAGGTACCAGTGTGGCAATCATCACCATCATCACCAGTCCTGTTAGGTACCAGTGTGGCAATCATCACCATCATCACCAGTCCTGTTAGGTACCAGTGTGGCAATCATCACCACCATCACCAGTCCTGTTAGGTACCAGTGTGGCAATCATCACCACCATCACCAGTCCTGTTAGGTACCAGTATGGCAATCATCACCACCATCACCAGTCCTGTTAGGTACCAGTGTGACAATCATCACAACCATCACCAGTCCTGTTAGGTACCAGTGTGGCAATCATCGCCATCATCACCAGTCCTGTTAGGTACCAGTGTGGCAATCATCACCATCATCACCAGTCCTGTTAGGTACCAGTGTGGCAATCATCACCACCATCACCAGTCCTGTTAGGTACCAGTGTGACAATCATCACTACCATCACCAGTCCTGTTAGGTACCAGTGTGGCAATCATCACCATCATCACCAGTCCTGTTAGGTACCAGTGTGGCAATCATCACCATCATCACCAGTCCTGTTAGGTACCAGTGTGGCAATCATCACCACCATCACCAGTCCTGTTAGGTACCAGTGTGGCAATCATCACCACCATCACCAGTCCTGTTAGGTACCAGTGTGGCAATCATCACTACCATCACCAGTCCTGTTAGGTACCAGTGTGGCAATCATCACCACCATCACCAGTCCTGTTAGGTACCAGTGTGGCAATCATCACCACCATCACCAGTCCTGTTAGGTACCAGTGTGGCAATCATCACCACCATCACCAGTCCTGTTAGGTACCAGTGTGACTTCAAAATATGTCACTATCTTGGTTTTACTTTACATATGGATAGTCAGCAACACAACAGATAATACTTTATCCAAATCTAACAACAACTTTTTTTTAAATTGTTCAGATGTCGAGTCCCATACCCCCATTATTTGGTTCCCATACCTTCAAGGGGTATGGATACCCCCAGGTAAGAACCCCTGGTCTACCCTCTCTGATCTAAACAACGCCAGTGTTTTAGTTACTTCCCCAGTTCTTTCTCTTACTCCCACTCCCACTTGTTACCCTTCATATCCTCCTCTCCCTTTTCACACTTCCTCTGGTGCTAACAATTTCTATTCCTTTCCGTCTCATGGTACTTTCCCTAATTTCTTCTCCCTCACTTGAATTCCCTACAAAAGTCAGTCCCAAACCATAAGTCTTAGCATAAGGAGAATGATATACAAATGCTGTTGGTATCACAAACAAAAGTAGTGAACTAAACCAGAGAGAGAGAGAGAGAGAGAGAGAGAGAGAGAGAGAGAGAGAGAGAGAGAGAGAGAGAGAGAGAGAGAGAGAGAGAGAGAGAGAGAGGGAGGCATTATTCACAGAGGGGTATCACATAGTGAGAAGAAAATGGAAGATCAGAAGAGGTGGGATGGCACTAATGGTAAGGAATTATTGGAGTTCTGAAGAGATGAGAAACACAGACACTGATAAATGCAATACAGAGTAGCAGTGTATTACAGTTACCCCTCCCCCTCACCCCAATAATGAACAGATACTGAGGAAACAGAATGATAAGAACAACCACAATACATTTCTAGAAACAGTGGCACAGAGAGAGAGAGCAAAATTATTAAAGCAAAGCTCAGAAAAGATATAAGAAGACAGGACTCGCAGCAATGGGGTCAAGTTGCCTAAATTTAGATTTAGAAAATATACAGGAAATCAGTGGCTGGCTAACAGAGTTGTGTATGACGGTTAACAAACTTCAGAGCCACGACACTGGAGCCAGAACATTGAGTAGCTTTGAAAAAAAGGTTGGGCGGGTATATGAGCGGGTTTGGGTGGGTGTATGGTGGACCTGCCTAACATGGGTCAGTGAACCTCTTCCCTTGATATGCTTTTAAATTTTTATTTATTATTAATGTTGTGTTCACATGGCCTCTTTTCCTCTGAGTTTCTACCTTTCTGTTTACCTATTACAACATTGCATAGCTCCTGATGAGACACTGGTTGCAGTATGAAAGGCCTAGAGCTAGTACATTTCATAACCCCTTTGGCTGGTTTTGCATTTTGCATTTGTTTGATCTCTTATTTGCAACTGCCTGGCGCACACACACACACACAAACTATTATTTTTTATTTTATTTACACATCAGCCGTTTCCCACCAAGGCAGGGTCGCCCGAAATAGAAAATCTTTCATCGTCACTCACTCCATCACTGTCTTGCTAGAAGCGTGCTTACACTACAGTTATAAAACTACAACATTAACAACTCTCCTTCAGAGTGCCGGCACTGTACTTCCCATCTTCAGGACTCAAGTCCGGCCGGCCTGTCGATTTCCCTGAATCCCTTCATAAATGTTACTTTGCTCACACTCCAACAGCACGTCAAGTCCTAAAATCCATTTGTCTCCATTCGCTCCTATCTTACACGCTCACGAACTCTTGCTGGAAGTCCAAGTCCCTCGCACACAAAACCTCCTTTATCCCCTCCCTCCAACCTTTCCTAGGCCGACCCCAAGCCCGCCTTCCCTCCACTACAGATTTATTTTATTCCATCCTCTCTACATGTCCAAACCATCTCAATAACCCCTCCTCAGCCCCCTCCTAATCTCCAAACTACGGATTCTCTGCATTATATTCACACCACACATTGCCCTCAGACATGACATCTCCACTGCCTCCAGCCTTCTCCTTGTTGCAACATTCACAACCCATGTCTCACATCCATACAAGAGTGTTGGTATAACTGTACTCTCATACATTCCCCTCTTTGCTTTCATGGATAAAGTTCTTTGACTCCTCAGTGCACCACTCACCTTTTTCCCATCGTCAATTCTATGATTCACCTCATCCTTCATAGACCCATCCGCTGACACGTCCACTCTCAAATATCTGAACACATTCACCTCCTCCAAACTCTCGCCCTCCAATCTAATATCCAATCTTCCGTTACCTAATTTTTATGTTATCCTCATATATATATATATATATATATATATATATATATATATATATATATATATATATATATATATATATATATATATATATATATCCCTTGATATGTTTTTAAATTTTTATTTATTATTAATGTTGTGTTCACATGGCCTCTTTTCCTCTGAGTTTCTACCTTTCTGTTTACCTATTACAACATTGCATAGCTCCTGATGAGACACTGGTTGCAGTATGAAAGGCCTAGAGCTAGTACATTTCATAACCCCTTTGGCTTTTTTTTGCATTTTGCATTTGTTTGATCTCTTATTTGCAACTGCCTGGCGCACACACACACACACACACACACACACACACACACTATTATTTTTTATTTTATTAACACATCAGCCGTTTCCCACCAAAGCAGGGTCGCCCGAAAAAGAAAAGCTTTCATCGTCACTCACTCCATCACTGTCTTGCTAGAAGCGTGCTTACACTACAGTTATAAAACTGCAACATTAACAACTCTCCTTCAAAGTGCCGGCACTGTATATATATATATATATATATATATATATATATATATATATATATATATATATGTATATATACATTTTTTTGGGACACTAGCTATCTCCCACCGAGGTGGGGTGACGCAAAATAAGAACAAACACTGTCATCATCATTCAGTCTACCATTGTCTTGCCAGAAGCGTGCAGACATTCCAGCTCAGATGCCCCTCCACTGTACGTCCCACATCCAGGACTCAAGTCCAGCTAACCACTTCATAAATATTACCTTCCTCACTCCAACAGAACGTCAGGTTATAAAAACCCACTTACCTCCACTTCTATATAACACATTGGCACATGCCTGTTGGATATCCAATCCACTCACACACAAAACCAAATTTACCTTTCCAAGGACGAACACTACCTCTCCTTCCATCCAATGCAGGATCATACAACCTCCAAGTCATCCTGTTCTGCTCCATCGTCTCTAAACGTCCAAACCCACCTTAATAATCTCTCCTCAGTGGTCTTAGTAACCTCTCACCTTCTCAGTGGTCTTAGTAACCCCTCACCTCCTCAGTGGTCTTAGTAACCCCTCACCTACTCAAGTGGTCTTAGTAACTCCTCACCTCATCAGTGGTCTTAGTAACCCCTCACCTCCTCAGTGGTCTTAGTAACCCCTCACCTCCTCAGTAGTCTTCGTAACCCCTCATCTCCTCAATGGTCTTAGTAACCCCTCACCTCCTCAGTGGTCTTAGTAACCCCTCACCTCCTCAGTGGTCTTAGTAACCCCTCACCTCCTCAGTGGTCTTAGTAACCCCTCACCTCCTCAGTGGTCTTAGTAACTCCTCACCTCATCAGTGGTCTTAGTAACCCCTCACCTCCTCAGTGGTCTTAGTAACCCCTCATCACCTCCTCAGTGGTCTTAGTAACTCCTCACCTCATCAGTAGTCTTAGTAACCCCTCACCTCCTCAGTGGTCTTAGTAACCCCTCATCTCCTCAGTGGTCTTAGTAACCCCTCACCTCCTCAGTGGTCTTAGTAACCCTGAGCCTCCTCAGTGGTCTTAGTAACCCCTCACCTCCTCAGTGGTCTTAGTACCTCCTCACCTCATCAGTGGTCTTAGTAACCCCTCACCTCCTCAGTGGTCTTAGTAACTCCTCACCTCCTCAGTGGTCTTAGTAACTCCTCACCTCATCAGTGGTCTTAGTAACCCCTCACCTCCTCAGTGGTCTTAGTAACCCCTCACCTCCTTAGTGGTCTTAGAAACCCCTCACCTCCTCAGTGGTCTTAGCAACCCCTCACCTCCTCAGTGGTCTTAGTAACCCCTCACCTCCTCAGTGGTCTTAGTAACCCCTCATCTCCTCAGTGGTCTTAGTAACCCCTCACCTCCTCAGTGGTCTTAGTAACCCTGAGCCTCCTCAGTGGTCTTAGTAACCCCTCACCTCCTCAGTGGTCTTAGTAACTCCTCACCTCATCAGTGGTCTTAGTAACCCCTCACCTCCTCAGTGGTCTTAGTAACTCCTCACCTCCTCAGTGGTCTTAGTAACTCCTCACCTCATCAGTGGTCTTAGTAACCCCTCACCTCCTCAGTGGTCTTAGTAACCCCTCACCTCCTTAGTGGTCTTAGAAACCCCTCACCTCCTCAGTGGTCTTAGCAACCCCTCACCTCCTCAGTGGTCTTAGTAACCCCTCACCTCCTCAGTGGTCTTAGAAACCCCTCACCTCCTCAGTGGTCTTAGTAACCCCTCACCTCCTCAGTGGTCTTAGAAACCCCTCACCTCCTCAGTGGTCTTAGTAACCCCTCACCTCCTCATAATCCCCCAAAGTAAGAATTGTCTGCATAATATTCACACTAAACATCGGTCTCTCATCACACCTACTGCAATGTTTGTGTTGCTTATGATCTTATCTGTCATTTTCTTTTCTTAAAATAGTGTCCTTGACTTCTGATGGTATGTGTGAGGGTGGTAGTGATGGTGAGTGAGGGTGGTAGTAATGGTGAGTGAGGGTGGTAGTGATGGGGAGGGTGGTAGTGATGGTGAGTGAGGGTGGTAGTGATGGTGAGTGATGGTGGTAGTGATGGTGAGTGAGGGTGGTAGTGATGGTGAGTGAGGGTGGTAATGATAGTGAGTGAGGGTGGTAGTGATGGTGAGTGAGGGTGGTAGTTATGGTGAGTATTGGTGGTAGTGATGGTGAGTGAGGGTGGTAGTGATGATGAGTAAGGGTGGTAGTGATGATGAATGAGGGTGGTAGTGATGGTGAGTGAGGGTGGTAGTGATGGTGAGTGAGGGTGGTAGTTATGGTGAGTATTAGTGGTAGTGATGGTGAGTGAGGGTGGTAGTGATAGTGAGTGAGGGTGGTAGTGATGGTGAGTGAGGGTGGTAGTGATGGTGAATGGTTGGTGGTAGTGATGGTGGAGTGAGGGTGGTAGTGATGGTGAGTAGGGTGAGTGATGGTGAGTGGGTGGTAGTGATGGTGAGTGAGGGTGGTAGTGATGGTGAGTGAGGGTGGTTGTGATGGTGAGTGGGGTGGTAGTGATGGTGGTGAGGGTGGTAGTGATGGTGATGGGTGGTAGTGATGGTGAGTGAGGGTGGTAGTGATGGTGAGGATGGTAGTGATGGTGAGTGAGGGTAGTAGTGATGGTGAGTGTGGGTGGTAGTGATGGTGAGTGAGGGTGGTAGTGATGGTGAGTGGGGTGGTAGTGATGGTGGTGAGGGTGGTAGTGAGTGGGGTGGTAGTGATGGTGAGTGAGGGTGGTAGTGATGGTGAGTGAGATGGTAGGATGGTGGAGTGATGGTGAGTGTGGGTGGTAGTGATGGTGAGTGAGGGTGGTAGTGATGGTGAGTGTGGGTGGTAGTGATGTGGTGTGGTGGTAGTGATGGTGAGTGGGGTGGTAGTGATGGTGAGTGAGGGTGGTAGTGATGGTGAGTGTGGGTGGTAGTGATGGTGGGTGAGGGTGGTAGTAATGGTGAGTGAGGGTGGTGTGATGGTGAGTGAGGGTGGTAGTGATGGTGAGTGTGGTGGTAGTAATGGTGAGTGATGGTGGTAGTGATGGTGAGTGATGATGGTAGTGATGGTGAGTGAGGGTAGTAGTGATGGTGAGTGTGGGTGGTAGTGATGGTGAGTGAGGGTGGTAGTGATGGTGAGTGTGGGTGGTAGTGATGGTGGGTGAGGGTGGTAGTAATTCTGAGTGTGGGTGGTAGTGATGGTGAGTGAGGGTGGTAGTGATGGTGAGTGATGATGGTAGTGATGGTGGTAGTGATGGTGAGTGTGGGTGGTAGTGATAGTGAGTGAGGGTTGTAGTGATGGTGAGTGTGGGTGGTAGTGATGATGGGTGATGGTGGTAGTAATGGTGAGTGTGGGTGGTAGTGATGGTGAGTGAGGGTGGTAGTGATGGTGAGTGTGGGTGGTAGTGATGGTGGGTGAGGGTGGTAGTAATGGTGAGTGAGGGTGGTAGTGATGGTGAGTGAGGGTGGTAGTGATGGTGAGTGTGGGTGGTAGTAATGGTGAGTGATGGTGGTAGTGATGGTGAGTGAGGGTGGTAGTGATAGTGAGTGTGGGTGGTAGTGATGGTGAGTGTGGGTGGTAGTGATGGTGAGTGAGGGTGGTAGTGATGGTGAGTGAGGGTGGTAGTAATGGTGAGTGTGGGTGGTAGTGATGGTGAGTGAGGGTGGTAGTGATGGTGAGTGTGGGTGGTAGTAATGGTGAGTGAGGGTGGTAGTGATGGTGAGTGAGGGTGGTAGTGATGGTGAGTGTGGGTGGTAGTAATGGTGAGTGAGGGTGGTAGTGATGGTGAGTGAGGGTGGTAGTGATGGTGTCACCCACCTTCCCACTGACACAGTAACAGCAGATGTCAGCAGCTCAGTAATATGTTTCTCTGCAGGTTATCTGTGCAGGTCTTCACCTCCGGCTGATATGATATGTTGCGGCTGTGTACACTCAGAGTTGTGTAAATCGAAACAAATATCGACCTTAGATTATGTGTGTGTGTGTGTGTGTGTGTGTGTGTGTGTGTGTGTGTGTGTGTGTGTATTCCCCTCAGGAATCATTCAACTTTCGCTATGTTAAAGTTCTGTTGTAATTGTATCTGGGCAACTTGAGTTTTTTGTTGTTGTCGTCTAGTTTGCACAATATTCCGGCTTTGTCTTCCTTCCAGTCATCGCTGGTGGCGGCGGTGACAAGTGCTTACTAATCTTTCCATTCCAAGTCTCCCGTCATTTTCAAGGTTCTTCAGCTCAGTGTTGTGATACGTCGCTCTTCACCACCACACCTGTGTTCTACACCACCACACCTGTGCTCTACACCACCACACCTGTGCTCTACACCACCACATTCAACCACCAACTATCAAATTTCTGTCTCTTTCTTTTTTAATTAATAAATACAAGAAGAGTGGTAACCTCCAGTAACTCGCAGCATTTTAGTCGCTTTTAAAGAGACACTTGGCCACGGGCCAAGGATTCTAACCTTCTATGCCAGGGGAATTAATTAATAGGTAAACACCAGAGGAACAAGAACCATATTACAACGCACCGGAAACTATCAACAATTGTATACTAAATGTAAGTAGAGGTTACTTATATTTACCAGCTCTCTAAAATGTTCAGAAGGTAGAAGGAAGCAATAAGCAATATTGCCACAGTGTTCACGTTGAACACTTCCGGTGTTCACTCACACAACACAGTATTTCATAATTATAGTATATAGTCAGCAAACATCCATTGCACTTATTGATACTTTAAATGTTTACGCGTTATTCAAACTCATGTATTTACGTCTTCAGTAAGGCTTTTGATAGAGTCCCACATCAGAGACTATTGAGGAAAATTAAGGCACACGGAATAGGATAAATTTTTTCCTGGATAGAGGCATGGTTGACAAATAGGCAGCAGAGAGTTTGCATAAATGGGGAGAAATCAGAGTGGGGAAGCGTCACAAGTGGTGTTCCACAGGGGTCAGTATTGGGCCCCTTGTTGTTCACAATCTACATAAACGACATAGATGAGGGAATAAATAGCGACATAAGCAAGTTTGCCGATGACACCAAAATAGGCAGTCCAATTCATTCAAATGAGGACATTAAAGCACTCCAGGAAGATTTGAATAGACTGATGTAGTGGTCGGATAAGTGGCAGATGCAGTTTAATATAGATAAATGCAAAGTTCTAAATATTGGACAGGACAATAACCATGCCACATATAAACTAAATAATGTAGATCTTAATATTAATGATTGCGAAAAGGATTTAGGAGTTCTGGTTAGCAGTAATCTAAAACCAAGACAGCAGTGCATAAGTGTTCGCAATAAAGCGAACATAATCCTTGGCTTCATATCAAGAAGCATAAATAATAGGAGTCCTCAGGTTGTTCTTCAACTCTATATAGCCTTGGTTAGGCCTCATCTAGATTATGCTGCACAGTTTTGGTCACCGTATTACAGAATGGATATAAATGCTCTGGAAAACGTACAAAGGAGGATGACTAAGTTGATTCCATGTATCAGAAATCTTGCCTATGAGGATAGACGGAGAGCCCTGAATCTGCACTCTCTAGAAAGGCGTAGAATTAGGGAGAATATGATTAAGGTGTATAAATGGAAAACAGGAATAAATAAAGGTGATGTAAATAGCGTGCTAAAAATATCTTGTATTGACAGGACTCGCAGCAATGGCTTTAAGTTGGATAAATTCAGATTCAGGAAGGATATAGGAAAGCATTGGTTTGGTAATAGAGTTGTCGATGAGTGAAACAAACTCCCGATTACAGTTATAGAGGCTAAAACGTTGTGTAGTTTTAAAAATAGGCTAGATAAATATATGAGTGGGTGCGGGTGGGTGTGAGTTGGACCTGACTAGTTTGTGCTACTAGGTCAGATGCCGTGCTCCTTCCTTAAGTGAATGTAACCTGACCTGGCTGGGTCGGGGCATTGGCTTAAGCCGGTGGGAGACTTGGACCTGCCTCGCATGGGCCAGTAGTCCTGCTGCAGTGTTTCTTTTTTCTTATGTTCTTATGTTCATGTGTTTATTACGTCACTCACATGTCATGTGTTTATTACGTCATTCACATGTCA
The DNA here is from genome assembly GCA_009830355.1 of Cherax destructor. Lineage (NCBI taxonomy): Eukaryota > Metazoa > Arthropoda > Malacostraca > Decapoda > Parastacidae > Cherax > Cherax destructor. Next base: position 31,996 of record WNWK01011296.1, read on the forward strand.
TGTGTTTATTACGTCATTCACATGTCATGTGTTTATTACGTCATTCACATGTCATGTGTTTATTACGTCATTCACATGTCATGTGTTTATTACGTCACTCACATGTCATGTGTTTATTACGTTATTCACATGTCATGTGTTTATTACGTTATTCACATGTCATGTGTTTATTACGTCATTCACATGGCATGTGTTTATTACGTCATTCACATGTCATGTGAATGAGGTAAACACACGTGGTGACAATCACCAGTGATGACACCCCAGGTGGTGACAACCACCAGTGATGACACACCCCAGGTGGTGACAACCACCAGTGATGACACCCCAGGTGGTGACAACCACCAGTGATGACACCCCAGGTGGTAACAACCACCAGTGATGACACCCCAGGTGGTGACAACCACCAGTGATGACACACCTCAAATGTTGACAACCACCAGTGATGACAACCTCCAGTGATGACACACCCGTCAGATGGTCATTACCTCCAGTAATGACACATCTGATCTGATGGTCATTACCTCCAGTAATGACACACCTGTCAGGTGGTCACTACCTACAGTCATGACAGCATCAGTTCAACAATCAGGTAGAACACAATAAGTCCTAAAATTTCTGTCTCTGTGAAAAAATATTCAACTTAACAACCTCCTCCTCTTCTTCAGCTTATCTCCTTCTTTTTCTTTCCTTCTCCTCTATCTCTTCCTCCACCTCCTCCTCCAACACCTCCATCACTACGTCCTCCGTCCTTGCTATGATGCCCACACATGATCCAGATATACACACGATATACAAATCATGGTTTCACCAGTTTGTAAACACTTCGTATATTGTCGGGATTCCCACTCGTACGAACGGCAGACTGTAAACACAGTGACGGGCAGCGGTCAAGTTCAAGGCAGTGCGATAGAGAATTATGTTCATCTACGACAGTTTTTAGATATTGTTCACTAGGTGTAATATCAGGGGCAAAGAACAGCCAGCAGCTGTACTGTCAGTGTTCACTGACTCCAGGTCAGTGAACACTAGGCTCAGATATCTACACAGGTTATATCAAATGTTATGAGTACAGTATTCAGGTGAACATGTACTGAGAGCCATGAACACAAGTTTGTTGTTGACTTAGTAATAGTGGTGGTACTAGGTGAGTGAGATAGGGGACGAGTGAAAGAGACAGTGGGAGAGGGAAGGATTAAGAGAGAGAGGAGAAGTGAGATAGGGTAGGATTGAGAGAGAGGAGGAGTTAGAGAGGAGTGAAAGAGGGGAGGAGTTAGAGAGGGGAGGAGTGAGAGAGGGGAGGCAACAGGAGACTCACCACCACCACCAGCACCGTGCTACACACCACTACACACTACTGCTCTCTCACCTGGCTCACTCCCCTCGCTTGCTCTACGCTCACTTCCCCTCCCTCACCCTCCCTCCCCCACTCCTCCCCTACGGTACTAGCTCTACCATAAACCCCACGAAATAACTCCAGCGCTGCTGAACGAATCCTCTCAACTCCCGTAGCTACTGAAGTCTCAGTGAAGTTCACCCACGATATTCAGATTACCTGACTGAAGTCTCCCAGCTCAGGCTGACACAGTAGCTCATCTGTGTAACATCCTGTGTCGTGGAATATGACATAGAAACATAAATAACTTTTGTTCCACAATGTAATTATCACATTAGTTTTACATGATGGTAGGATTGCTGGTGTCTTTTTTTTTTGTCTCATAAACATGCAAGATTTCAGGTACGTCTTGTTACTTCTACTTACACTTAGGTCACACTACACATTCATGTACAAGCATATACACACCCCTCTGGGTTTTCTTCTATTTTCTTACTAGTTCTTGTTCTTATTTCCTCTTATCTCCATGGGGAAGTGGAACAGAATTCTTCCTCCGTAAGCCATGCGTGTCGTGGGAGGCCGCTAAAATGCCGGGAGCAAAGGGCTAGTAACCCCTTCTCCTGTATATATTACTAAATGTAAAAGGAGAAACTTTCGTTTTTCCTTTTGGGCCACCCCGCCTCGGTGGGCCACCCCGCCTCGGTGGGCCACCCCGCCTCGGTGGGCCACCCCGCCTCGGTGGGAAACGGCTGACGTGTTGAAAGAAAGAAGTTCTTATTCTTATTACTTTTCCTTTCATATCCATGAGGAAGTGGAATGAGAATCTTTTCTCCGTAATCAAGTGAAGGTGAACTAGATCACCATCACACTCAGGTGAAGGTGAACTAGATCACCATCACACTCAGGTGAAGGTGAACTAGATCACCATCACACTCAGGTGAAGGTGAACTAGATCACCATCACACTCAGGTGAAGGTGAACTAGATCACCATCACACTCAAGTGAAGGTGAACTAGATTACCATCACACTCAGGTGAACTAGATCACCATCACACTCAAGTAAGGTGATCTAGATCACCATCACACTCAGGTAAGGTGATCTAGATCACCATCACACTCAGGTAAGGAGAACTAGATCACCATCACACTCAGGTGAAGTTGAACTAGATCACCATCACACTCAGGTAAGGTGAACTAGATCACCATCACACTCAGGTGAAGGTGAACTAGATCACCATCATACTCAGGTAAGGTGAACTAGATCACCATCACACTCAGGTAAGGTGAACTAGATTACCATCACACTCAGGTGAAGGTGAACTAGATCTCCATCACACTCAAGTGAAGGTGAACTAGATCAACATCACACTCAGGTGAACTAACACATGACCATCACACTCAGGTGAAGGTGAACTAGATCACCATCACACTCAAGTGAAGGTGAAATAGATTACCATCACACTCAGGTGAAGTAGATCACCATCACACTCAGGTAAGGTGATCTAGATCACCATCACACTCAGGTAAGGTGATCTAGATCACCATCACACTCAGGTAAGGTGAACTAGATCACCATCACACTCAGGTGAAGGTGAACTAGATCACCATCATACTCAGGTAAGGTGAACTAGATCACCATCACACTCAGATGAAGGTGAACTAGATCACCATCACACTCAGGTGAAGGTGAACTAGATCACCATTACACTCAGGTGAAGGTGAACTAGATCACCATCACACTCAGGTGAAGATGAACTAGATCACTATCACACTCATTTGAAGGTGAAATAGATCACCATCACACTCACGTAAGGTGAACTAGATCACCATCACACTCAAGTGAAGGTGAACTAGATTACAATACTCTCAGGTGAAGATGAACTAGATCACCGTCACACTCAAGAGAAGATGAACTAGATCACCGTCACACTCAGGTGAAGGTGAATTAGATCACCATCACACTCAGGTAAGGTGAACTAGATCACCATCACACTCAGGTGAAGGTGAACTAGATCACCATCACACTCAGGTGAAGGTGAACTAGATCACCATCACACTCAAGTGAAGGTGAAATAGATCACCATCACACTCAGGTAAGATGAACTAGATCCCCATCACACTCAGGTAAGGTGAACTAGATCACTATCACACTCTGGTAAGGTGATCTAGATCACCATCACACTCAAGTAAGGTGAACTAGATCACCATCACACTCAAGTGAAGGTGAACTAGATCACTATCACACTTTGGTAAGGTGAACTAGATCACTATCACACTCAGGTGAAGGTGAACTAGATCACCATCACAATCAAGTGAAAGTGAACTAGATCACCATCAAACTCAGGTAAGGTGATCTAGATCACCATCACACTCAGGTGAAGGTGAACTAGATCACCATCACACTCAAGTGAAGGTGAACTAGCTCACCATCACACTCATGTAAGGTGAACTAACACATCACCATCTCACTCAGGTGAAGGTGAACTAGATCACCATCACACTCAGATGAAGGTGAACTAGATCACCATCACAATCAAGTGAAAGTGAACTAGATCACCATCAAACTCAGGTAAGGTGATCTAGATCACCATCACACTCAGGTGAAGGTGAACTAGATCACCATCACACTCAAGTGAAGGTGAACTAGATCACCATCACACTCATGTAAGGTGAACTAACACATCACCATCTCACTCAGGTGAAGGTGAACTAGATCACCATCACACTCAGATAAGGTGAACTAACACATCACCATCACAATCAGGTGAAGGTGAACTAGCTAAGTGTGTGTTGTGGGTGGTAATGGTGGTAGTCGCGATGGTGTTGGTTGTTGTGGTGGTAATTTTGTGTATAGTTCTGAGGATAGTTGCGAAAATGGTTGTGGTTGATAACTGTGGTAGCTGACTCTGTTAGAAGTGATAGTGATGGTGAGTAACGAAGAGTGAAAGAGCCGGTGATGGTGAGGAGTGAGTATAATGACATTGTGTGAGAGTGATTCCGAGTAGTTAGGATAATGTGTGTGCGAGTGATGGTGAGTAGCGATGATAGTGATAATGTGTTTGAGAGTAATGGTGAGTAGTGAGGATAGTGACACTGAGTGTGATAGTAAATGATGGTGAATATTGAAAATAGTTACAATGTTTATTAGTGAGGAACAGAGTAACGTCACTTGTGGTCCCGTGTTATCATGTGGGAGATAACAGTGAAGATAACGATAACAAGAGGGTACTGTTATATATTTCATGGTTCCTCGTAATGATTCCCTTAATGCAGAGATGGTAGTACCTCCCTGGATGGTTGTTGTCTACCTGAGATGGTAGTACCTCCCTGGATGGTTGTTGTCTACCTGAGATGGTAGTACCTCCCTGGATGGTTGTTGTCTACCTGAGATGGCAGTACCTCCCTGGATGGTTATTGTTTACCTGAGATGGTAGTACATCCATGGATAGTTGTTGTCTACCTGAGATGGTAGTACCTCCCTGGATAGTTGTTGTCTACCTGAGATGGTAGTACCTCCCTGGATGGTTGTTGTCTACCTGAGATGGTAGTACCTCCTTTGATGGTTTTGTCTACCTGAGATGGTAGTACCTCCCTGGATGGTTATTGTCTACCTGAGATGGTAGTACCTCCCTGGATGGTTGTTGTCTACCTGAGATGGTAGTACCTCCCTGGATGGTTATTGTATACCTGAGATGGTAGTACTTCCCTATATGGTTATTGTCTACCTGAGATGGTAGTACCTCCTTGGATGGTTTTGTCTACCTGAGATGGTAGTACCTCCCTGGATAGTTATTGTCTACCTGAGATGGTAGTACCTCCCTGGATGGTTATAGTCTACCTGAGATGGTAATACATCCCTGGATAGTTGTTGTCTACCTGAGATGGTAGTACCTCCCTGGATAGTTGTTGTCTACCTGAGATGGTAGTACCTCCCTGGATGGTTGTTGTCTACCTGAGATGGTAGTACCTCCTTGGATGGTAGTACCTCCTTGGATGGTTTTGTCTACCTGAGATGGTAGTACCTCCCTGGATGGTTATTGTCTACCTGAGATGGTAGTACCTCCCTGGATGGTTGTTGTCTACCTGAGATGGTAGTACCTCCCTGGATGGTTATTGTCTACCTGAGATGGTAGTTCCTCCCTGGATGGTTATTGTCTACCTGAGATGGTAGTACCTCCCTGGATGGTTATTGTCTACCCGAGATGGTAGTACCTCCTTGGATGGTTTTGTCTACCTGAGATGGTAGTACCTCCCTGGATGGTTATTGTCTACCTGAGATGGTAGTACCTCCCTGGATGGTTGATATCTACTTGAGATGGTAGTACCTCCCTGGATGGTTTTGTCTACCTGAGATCGTAGTTCCGTGGATGGTTGTTGTCTACCAGCACACTACCTGAGATAGTAGTATCTCCCTGGATGGTTGTTGTCTACCAACACACTACCTGAAATAGTAGTATCTCCCTGGATGGTTGTTGCCTACCAACAAACTACCTGAGATAGTAGTATCTCCCTGGATGGTTGTTGCCTACCAACACACTACCTGAGATAGTAGTATCTCCCTGGATGGTTGTTGCCTACCAACACACTACCTGAGATAGTAGTATCTCCCTGTATAGTTGTTGCCTACCAACACACTACCTTTCCTACATCAATGCAACAAGTCTCAAAGTTCTCTTTTGCTACATTCATTTTTTAGATCAAGTTCTTCAACGTTAGGAAGAGTTACTTGTAACACTGAACTTCCTTCACCCAGCACATCCAACCCTGTGTGCCAGAACAATCAAGAGTGTTGTATTAGCCTCACTGTACCATCACCTTCACTAAGTGTTGTATTAGCCACACTGTACCATCACCTTCACTTAGTGTTGTATTAGCCTCACTGTACCATCACCTTCACTAAGAGTGTTGTATTAGCCTCACTGTACCATCACCTTCACTAAGTGTTGTATTAGCCTCACTGTACCATCACCTTCACTAAGTGTTGTATTGCCTCACTGTACCATCACCTTCACTAAGTGTTGTATTAGCCTCACTGTACCATCACCTTCACTAAGTATTGTATTAGCCTCACTGTAACATCACCTTCACTAAGTGTTGTATTAGCCTCACTGTACCATCACCTTCACTAGGAGTGTTGTATTAGACACACTGTACCATCACCTTCACTAAGAGTGTTGTATTAGCCTCACTGTACCATCACCTTCACTAAGAGTGTTGTATTAGCCTCACTGTACAATCACCTTCACTAAGAGTGTTTTATTAGCCACACTGTACCATCACCTTCACTAAGAGTGTTTTATTAGCCACACTGTACCATCACCTTCACTAAGAGTGTTGTATTAGCCTCACTGTACCATCACCTTCACTAAGTGTTGTATTAGCCTCACTGCACCATCACCTTCACTAAGAGTGTTTTATTAGCCACACGGTACCATCACCTTCACTAAGAGTGTTGTATTAGACACAAAGTACCATCACCTTCACTAAGAGTGTTGTATTTGCCTCACTGTACCATCACCTTCACTAAGTGTTGTATTAATCTCACTGTACCATCACCTTCACTAAGTATTGTATTAGCCACACTGTACCATCACCTTCACTAAGTGTTGTATTAGCCTAACTGTACCATCACCTTCACTAAGTGTTGTATTAGCCTCACTGTACCATCACCTTCACTAAGTGTTGTATTAGCCTCACTCTACCATCACCTTCACTAAAAGTGTTGTATTAGCCACACTGTACCATCACCTTCACTAAGAGTGTTGTATTAGCCACACTGTACCATAACCTTCACTAAGAGTGTTGTATTAGCCACAATGTACCATCACCTTCACTAAGTGTTGTATTAGCCACACTGTACCATCACCTTCACTAAGTGTTGTATTAGCCACACTGTACCATCACCTTCACTAAGTGTTGTATTAGCCTCACTGTACCATCACCTTCACTAAGAGTGTTGTATTAGCCACACTGTACCATCACCTTCACTAAGAGTGTTGTATTAGCCACACTGTACCATCACCTTCCCTAAGTGTTGTATTAGTCACACTGTACCATCACCTTCACTAAGAGTGTTGTATTAGCCACACTGTACCATCACCTTCACTAAGTGTTGTATTAGCCACACTGTACCATCACCTTCACTAAGTGTTGTATTAGCCTCACTGTACCATCACCTTCACTAAGTGTTGTATTAGCCACACTGTACCATGACCTTCACTAAGAGTGTTGTATTAGCCACACTGTACCATCACCTTCACTAAGAGTGTTGTATTAGACACACTGTACCATCACCTTCACTAAGTGTTGTATTAGCCTCACTGTACCATCACCTTCACTAAGAGTGTTGTATTAGCCACACTGTACCATGACCTTCACTAAGAGTGTTGTATTAGCCACACTGTACCATCACCTTCACTAAGAGTGTTGTATTAGCCACACTGTACCATCACCTTCACTAAGTGTTGTATTAGCCACACTGTACCACAATATTTCCTAAGTTACAAACACATAAGGGTACGTTGCTGCCTGTGTGTGCGTCGACGTCATGATAACACAGAGGTGCACCACGTGACACTTTAACTACACATATACAGTGACTACACATGTACAGAGGCTTCACAGTTATAGTGATTACACAGGTACAGTGACTTCATTGGTACATTGAGTACAGAGGTACAGTGATTACACAGGTATAGTGACTTTACAGTTACGAAGACTACACAGGTACAGTGATTACACAGGTACAGTGACTTTACAGTTACAGTGACTACACAGTTACAGTACCTACACAGGTACACTGATTAGTTGTAGAGTAAACAGGTACAGTCATACATTGACTACAGAGGTATAGTATCTACAGTGATACAGTGAGTACACAGTTAATGACTACATATGTACAGTAACTACACAGGTACAGTGACCACACAGGTACCGTGACTACACAGTTACAGTGACTACACAGGTACAGTGACTTTACAGTTACAGTGACTACACAGGTACAGTGACTACACAGCTACAGTGACTACACAGGTAGTGACTACACAGGTACAGTGACTACACAGGTACAGTGTCTACAACAGATACAGTAATTATACAGGCACAGTGACTACACAGGTACAGTGAGTACACATGTACAGTAACTTCAGTGGTATAATGAGTACAGAGGTACAGTGATTATAATGGTAAAGTGACTACACAGGTACAGTGGTTACACTGGTATAGTGTTACATTGACTACACAGGTACAGTGATTAGTTGTAGAGTGAGTACAGAGGTACAGTGAACGATGAGCTGGTGTCATGGAGCTTCAGTGTCTTCAAGTGACACTGGGATACGTGTCATGGAGCCTCAGTGTCTTCAAGTGGCACTGGGATACGTGTCATGGAGCCTCAGTGTCTTCAAGTGACACTGGGATACGTGTCATGGAGCCTCAGTGTCTTCAAGTGACACTGGGATACGTGTCATGAAGCCTCAGTGTCTTCAAGTGACACTGGGATACGTGTCATGAAGCCTCAGTGTCTTCAAGTGACACTGGGATACGTGTCATGGAGCTTCAGTGTCTTCAAGTGACACTGGGATACGTGTCATGGAGCCTCAGTGTCTTCAAGAGGCACTGGGATACGTGCCATGGAGCCTCAGTGTCTTCAAGTGACACTGGGAAACGTGTTATGGAGCCTCAGTGTTTTCAAGTGACACTGGGATACGTGTCATGAAGCTTCAGTGTCTTCAAGTGACACTGGGATACGGACACATAAATGTCCATTCCTCCCTGGATACACATCACCAGACGAGTCACACTGCCTACAAGTGTTTCAGGATGAATATACATAAATCACACTGGTGCGTCACACACCTGTACGTCACACAGCACTAGTGTGCGCGGGCGCACGCACACGGACCCGCTACGAACGCCCGACACAGAGCGGCAGAGAGACACGCACACGGTCACGAACAGCCTGCCACTCTGACGAAAACATGAGAGAGTAACATGCATACATTGTTCCTCCCCCTCCCCCAGGTGAGCCAACCCCCTCCATCATCACTGATAAGATAAGTGTTTTAGGAAGGGTTCCACGGACGTCTGGAAGAGTTATAAATAAGGCTAAACAATCAAATCAAGTGACTGTTGTTCATGCAGCCTGGTGAACACAACTGAACACGTGAGTGATGGTCAGGTAGTCTTGGGGTGTCAATGAACACGTGAGGGTGGTGACGTAGTGCTGGGGTATCAATGAACATGTGAGGGTGGTCAGGTATTGCTGGGGTGTCACTGAACATGTGAGGGTGGTCAGGTAGTGCTGGGGTGTCACTAAACATGTGAGGGTGGTCAGATAGTGCTGGGGTGTTACTAAACATGTGAGGGTGGTCAGGTAATGCTGGGGTGTCACTAAACATGTGAGGGTGGTCAGGTAGTGCTGGGGTGTCACTGAACATTTGAGGGTGCTCAGGTAGTGCTGGGGTGTCACTATACATGTGAGGGTGGTCAGGTAGTGCTGGGGTGTCACTGAACATTTGAGGGTGGTCAGGTAGTGCTGGGGTGTCACTAAACATGTGAGGGTGGTCAGGTAGTGCTGGGGTGTCACTAAACATGTGAGGGTGGTCAGATAGTGCTGGAGTGTCACTGAACATGTGAGGGTGGTCAGGTAGTGCTGGAGTGTCACTGAACATGTGAGGGTGGTCAGGTAGTGCTGGGGTGTCACTGAACATTTGAGGGTGGTCAGGTAGTGCTGGGGTGTCACTAAACATGTGAGGGTGGTCAGGTAGTGCTGGGGTGTCACTAAACATGTGAGGGTGGTAAGATAGTGCTGGGGTGTCACTAAACATGTGAGGGTGGTCAGGTAGTGCTGGGGTGTCACTGAACATGTGAGGGTGGTCAGGTAGTGCTGGGGTGTCACTGAACATGTGAGGGTGGTCAGGTAGTGCTGGGGTGTCACTAAACATGTGAGGGTGGTCAGGTAGTGCTGGGGTGTCACTAAACATGTGAGGGTGGTCAGGTAGTGCTGGGGTGTCACTAAACATGTGAGGGTGGTGAGGTAGTGCTGGGGTGTCACTAAACATGTGAGGGAGGTCAGGTAGTGCTGGGGTGTCACTAAACATGTGAGGGTGGTGAGGTAGTGCTGGGGTGTCACTGAACATGTGAGGGTGGTCAGGTAGTGCTGGGGTGTCACTAAACATGTGAGGGTGGTCAGGTAGTGCTGGGGTGTCACTAAACATGTGAGGGAGGTCAGGTAGTGCTGGAGTGTCACTAAACATGTGAGGGTGGTCAGGTAGTGCTGGGGTGTCACTGAACATGTGAGGGTGGTCAGGTAGTGCTGGGGTGTCACTAAACATGTGAGGGTGGTCAGGTAGTGCTGGGGTGTCACTAAACATGTGAGGGTGGTCAGGTAGTGCTGGGGTGTCACTAAACATGTGAGGGTGGTCAGGTAGTGCTGTGGTGTAACTCCTCTCAAGTAAGGTTCCTTGACGCTGGTGAGGGGCTCTTGATCTAGGGAATTGGATCTGTGCACCAGTTCTCTGAATTAAGCCTGAGTACCTGTCATCCCCCCACAGGCGCTGTATAATCCTACGGGTTTAGCGCTTCCCCATGATTATAATAATAATAATAATAATAATAATAATAATAATAATAATAATAATCATAATAATGGAGTGTCACTGAACACGTGAAGGTCTCCCAGATGTTGCACATGTATCTCACTCTTCAGCATCCCAAAAGACAGTTGAGAGCAGCATCCTACTAGAGAGTTGAGAGCAGCATCCTAATAGAGAGTTGAGAGCAGCATCCTACTAGAGAGTTGAGAGCAGCATCCTACTAGAGAGTTGAGAACAGCATCCTACTAGAGAGTTGAGAGCAGCATCCTAATAGAGAGTTGAGAGCAGCATCCTACTAGAGAGTTGAGAGCAGCATCCTACTAGAGAGTTGAGAACAGCATCCTACTAGAGAGTTGAGAGCAGCATCCTACTAGAGAGTTGAGAGCAGCATCCTACTAGAGAGTTGAGAGCAGCATCCTACTAGAGAGTTGAGAGCAGCAACCTACTAGAAAGTTGAGTACAGCATCCTACCAGACAGTTGAGGGCAACATCCTACCAGATAGTTGAGGTGCATCCTACCAGACAGTTGAGGGCAGCATCCTACCAGACAGTTGAGGGCAACATCCTACCAGACAGTTGAGGGCAGCATCCTACCAGACAGTTGAGGGCAACATCCTACCAGACAGTTGAGGGCAACATCCTACCAGACAGTTGAGGGTGGCATCCTACCAGACAGTTGAGGGCAACATCCTACCAGACAGTTGAGAGCAACATCCTACCAGACAGTTGAGAGCAACATCCTACCAGACAGTTGAGAGCAGCATCCTACCAGACAGTTGAGAGCAACATCCTACCAGACAGTTGAGGGCAGCATCCTACCAGACAGTTGAGGGCAACATCCTACCAGACAGTTGAGGGCAACATCCTACCAGACAGTTGAGGGCAACATCCTACCAGACAGTTGAGGGCAACATCCTACCAGACAGTTGAGAGCAACATCCTACCAGACAGTTGAGAGCAGCATCCTACCAGACAGTTGAGAGCAACATCCTACCAGACAGTTGAGAGCAGCATCCTACCAGACAGTTGAGAGCAACATCCTACCAGACAGTTGAGGGCAACATCCTACCAGACAGTTGAGAGCAACATCCTACCAGACAGTTGAGAGCAGCATCCTACCAGACAGTTGAGAGCAACATCCTACCAGACAGTTGAGAGCAACATCCTACCAGACAGTTGAGAGCAACATCCTACCAGACAGTTGAGAGCAGCATCCTACCAGACAGTTGAGAGCAACATCCTACCAGACAGTTGAGGGCAACATCCTACCAGACAGTTGAGAGCAGCATCCTACCAGAAAGTTGAGAGCAACATCCTACCAGACAGTTGAGAGCAACATCCTACCAGACAGTTGAGGGCAACATCCTACCAGACAGTTGAGAGCAGCATCCTACCAGAAAGTTGAGAGCAACATCCTACCAGACAGTTGAGAGCAACATCCTACCAGACAGTTGAGGGCAACATCCTACCAGACAGTTGAGGGCAACATCCTACCAGACAGTTGAGAGCAACATCCTACCAGACAGTTGAGAGCAGCATCCTACCAGACAGTTGAGGGCAACATCCTACCAGACAGTTGAGAGCAACATCCTACCAGACAGTTGAGGGCAGCATCCTACCAGACAGTTGAGAGCAGCATCCTACCAGACAGTTGAGGGCAGCATCCTACCAGACAGTTGAGGGCAACATCCTACCAGACAGTTGAGGGCAGCATCCTACTAGAGAGTTGAGAGCAGCATCCTACCAGAGAGTTGAGAGCAGCATCCTACCACACAGATAAGAGCAGCATCCTACCAGAGAGTTGAGGGCAGCATCCTACCAGACAGTTGAGGGCAGCATCCTACCAGGCAGTTGAGGGCAGCATCCTACCAGACAGTTGAGGGCAACATCCTACCAGAAAGTTGAGGGCAGCATCCTACCAGACAGTTGAGGGCAGCATCCTACCAGGCAGTTGAGGGCAGCATCCTACCAGACAGTTGAGGGCAACATCCTACCAGACAGTTGAGGGCAGCATCCTACCAGACAGTTGAGGGCAGCATCCTACCCATCAGACAATTTAGGGCAACATGACCTTTTCCCATTGAACGGCTGATAGTTCTTTGATTATTTTGTCCCAGTCAATTCTCTATTTATTGAATTATTGTCAAAACCAAAAGCTAAACCACCAATCTTATACAGCGCTGCTCTCTGTATTGAATATAAATGTATCAAACCTCATACACATTGGTTAGTTCTTATGATCTCTTCTCGTGGATTTATGCTCGTCTGCACTTCAATGAGGCTGTATATTGTATTTGAGATTGTATTGTCTCTAATTAGTTGTGTTCTCTATTGGTACAACGGAAACTATTCACAAAGACCTGATAGTTCTCTGTGTGCCTGATGAGCTATGGTGCTTCCAGATTTTACTTCAGGTACTATACTGTTGTTTAACTTGTTCCATTTAACATTTGGAAGAAAAGTAATTAGTGTAGGATTTTCAATGATTTCTTCCTTATCTATTCGATGAGTTCCTCTCTTATTGTTGGTGATGCTTTATAAACTAGGATAATTACCAATATCTTCTCCACTTTATTACCTAGTACGCGTACTTCAGCTGTTTTATTTGATGATCTCATCAGTTCTGCACAACAAATGCGTCTCTTACATTGAGTTCTATGCTCAATGACTTTCTTTCCCTCTCACCTTTATTGCCAATATAGGATTGCTCTCACATTTCACTTTTAAAACATTATTGTATGCGTTCGTGAGAAGACCAACTTACATTTGTTTAAATCCTGAATGTTAACAAAAAAAAAAAGGGGATTTATTTTTTGAGAAGCTTTTTTTTTATTTGGCCTTCTTTAGTACCTCTGGTACTATACTGTACCATCTTTTAATATATCTCTTGATGTACACATCCGTGCTCTCTCCAGCACTCACTGTACCATGATGTACACATCCGTACTCTCTCCAGCACTGACTGTACCATGATGTACACATCCGTGCTCTCTCCAGCACTGACTGTACCATTTTGTACACATCCGAGCTCTCTCTAGCAGTGACTGTACCATGATGTACACATCCGTACTCTCTCCAGCACTCACTGTACCATGATGTACACATCCGTACTCTCTCCAGCACTCACTGTACCATGATGTACACATCCGTGCTCTCTCCAGCACTCACTGTACCATGATGTACACATCCGTGCTCTCTCCAGCACTCACTGTACCATGATGTACACATCCGTGCTCTCTCCAGCACTCACTGTACCATGAAGTACACATCCGTGCTCTCTCCAGCACTCACTGTACCATGAAGTACACATCCGTGCTCTCTCCAGCACTCACTGTACCATGATGTACACATCCGTGCTCTCTCCAGCACTCACTGTACCATGATGTACACATCCGTGCTCTCTCCAGCACTCACTGTACCATGATGTACACATCCGTGCTCTCTCCAGCACTCACTGTACCATGATGTACACATCCGTACTCTCTCCAGCACTCACTGTACCATGATGTACACATCCGTGCTCTCTCCAGCACTCACTGTACCATGATGTACACATTCGTGCTCTCTCCAGCACTCACTGTACCATGATGTACACATTCGTGCTCTCTCCAGAACTGACTGTGCCATGATGTACACATCCGTGCTCTCTCCAGCACTCACTGTACCATGATGTATACATTCGTGCTCTCTCCAGCACTCACTGTACCATGATGTACACATCCGTGCCCTCTCCAGCACTCACTGTACCATGATGTACACATTCGTGCTCTCTCCAGCACTCACTGTACCATGATGTGCACATCCGTGCTCTCTCCAGCACTCACTGTACCATGATGTACACATTTGTGCTCTCTCCAGCCCTCACTGTACCATGATGTGCACATCCGTGCTCTCTTCAGCAATCACTGTACCATGATGTGCACATCCGTGCTCTCTCCAGCACTGACTGTACCATGACGTACACATTCGTGCTCTCTCCAGCACTCACTGTACCATGATGTACACATTTGTGCTCTCTCCAGCACTCACTGTACCATGATGTGCACATCCGTGCTCTCTCCAGCACTCACTGTACCATGATGTGCACATCCGTGCTCTCTCCAGCACTGACTGTACCATGACGTACACATTCCTGCTCTCTCCAGCACTCACTGTACCATGATGTACACATCTGTGCTCTCTCCAGCACTCACTGTACCATGACGTACACATTCGTGCTCTCTCCAGCACTCACTGTACCATGACGTACACATTCGTGCTCTCTCCAGCACTCACTGTACAATGATGTGCACATCCGTGCTCTCTCCAGCACTGACTGTACCATGACGTACACATTCGTGCTCTCTCCAACACTCACTGTACCATGATGTACACATTCGTGCTCTCTCCAGCACTCACTGTACCATGATGTGCACATCCGTGCTCTCTCCAGCACTGACTGTACCATGACGTACACAATCGTGCTCTCTCCAGCACTCACTGTACAATGATGTGCACATCCGTGCTCTCTCCAGCACTCACTGTGTCATGACGTACACATTCGTGCTCTCTCCAGCACTCACTGTACCATGATGTATACATTCGTGCTGTCTCCAGCACTCACTGTACCATGATGTGCACATCCGTGCTCTCTCCAGCACTCACTGTACCATGATGTACACATTCGTGCTCTCTCCAACACTCACTGTACCATGATGTACACATCCGTGCTCTCTGGAGCACTCACTGTACCATGATGTACACATCCGTGCTCTCTCCAGCACTGACTGTACCATGACGTACACATTCGTGCTCTCTGCAGCACTCACTGTACCATGACGTACACATTCGTGCTCTCTCCAGCACTCACTGTACCATGATGTGCACATCCGTGCTCTCTCCAGCACTCACTGTACCATGACGTACACATTCGTGCTCTCTCCAGCACTCACTGTACCATGATGTACACATTCGTGCTCTCTCCAGCACTCACTGTACCATGATGTACACATTCGTGCTCTCTCCAGCACTCACTGTACCATGATGTACACATTCGTGCTCTCTCCAGCACTCACTGTACCATGATGTACACATCCGTGCTCTCTCCAGCACTCACTGTACCATGATGTACACATCCGTGCTCTCTCCAGCACTCACTGTACCATGGACTGCTCTATGTTTGATGCTGATGAATGAAAAAACTGGTCTATTTTGTTCCTCTGCAAGTATCTTCTCCTTGTTGTCTGTCGTCGTATGTTCCTTTTCTCTCTCTGCTTAAAAAAAAATCTTTCTTTTCTATGCATTCGGTTTCTTAATATGTAACTCCGTAACTTTGTCTTCTTTTCACGTTGATTTCTAAGCAAATTTGGCTGTTAAATTTTTGACTTAATTGATGATCAGAGAATCGTAGCGTGAAAATATCTGAAGTTTAGTGAAGAAGAAGAAGAAGAAACAGATGATAATGATGATGAAAAAGAATAAACAGAATAAGATAATTCGATAAAGGAAAAATGAGGAAGTAAAAATTATCAGCAACAGAAGCAAAAGAGTTGACGATTTGTCAAGTGTACTTTGTGTAACCTCGGACGACACCAGGTGACGCCACACTGTTGTTCCCACACTGTTGTTACAGCACCACGCTACACTGTTGTTCCCACACTGTTGTTACAGCACCACGCCACACTGTTGTTCCCACACTGTTGTTACAACACCACGCCACACTGTTGTTCCACACTGTTGTTACAACACCACGCCACACTGTTGTTCCCACACTGTTGTTACAACACCACGCCACACTGTTGTTCCCACACTGTTGTTACAACACCACGCCACACTGTTGTTCCCACACTGTTGTTACAACACCACGCCACACTGTTGTTCCCACACTGTTGTTACAACACCACGCCACACTGTTGTTCCCACACTGTTGTTACAGCACCACGCTACACTGTTGTTCCCACACTGTTGTTACAACACCACGCCACACTGTTGTTCCCACACTGTTGTTACAGCACCACGCCACACTGTTGTTCCCACACTGTTGTTACAACACCACGCCACACTGTTGTTCCCACACTGTTGTTACAACACCACGCCACACTGTTGTTCCCACACTGTTGTTACAACACCACGCTACACTGTTGTTCCCACACTGTTGTTACAACACCACGCCACACTGTTGTTCCCACACTGTTGTTACAACACCACGCCACACTGTTGTTCCCACACTGTTGTTACAACACCACGCTACACTGTTGTTCCCACACTGTTGTTACAACACCACGTCACACTGTTGTTCCCACACTGTTGTTACAGCACCACGCCACACTGTTGTTCCCACACTGTTGTTACAACACCACGCCACACTGTTGTTCCCACACTGTTGTTACAGCACCACGCCACACTGTTGTTCCCACACTGTTGTTACAACACCACTCCACACTGTTGTTCCCACACTGTTGTTACAACACCACGCCACACTATTGTTCCCACACTGTTGTTACAACACCACGCCACACTGTTGTTCCCACACTGTTGTTACAACACCACGCCACACTGTTGTTCCCACACTGTTGTTACAGCACCACGCCACACTGTTGTTCCCACCTCGCCTCTCTGTTCTCCCAACACTTGTTCCCACACTTTTGTTCCAACAGTACGAGGCACATGTTCTCACATCACGTCATAACGTTATTCCCAAACCACTCCACACTATTATTGTCACAACACGCCACACTGTTGTTCCCACACGAAGCCAAGCCATTGTTGCCACACCATGCAACACTATTATTCTCACACCATGACACAATGTTGTTCCCACACCACGTTACTCTGTTGTTCCCACACCACGCTACACTGTTCCCACACCACGTTACTCTGTTGTTCCCACACCACGCTACACTGTTCCCACACCACGTTACTCTGTTGTTCCCACACCACGCTACATTGTTCCCACACCACGTTACTCTGTTGTTCCCACACCAGGCTATATTGTACCCACACCACGTTAATCTGTTGTTCCCACACCACGCTACACTGTTCCCACACCACGTTACTCTGTTGTTCCCACACCACGCTACACTGTTCCCACACCACGTTACTCTGTTGTTCCCACACCACGCTACACTGTTCCCACACCACGTTACTCTGTTGTTCCCACACCACGCTACACTGTTCCCACACCACGTTACTCTGTTGTTCCCACACTACGCTACACTGTTCCCACACCACGTTACTCTGTTGTTCCCACACCACGCTACATTGTTCCCACACCACGTTACTCTGTTGTTCCCACACCACGCTACACTGTTCCCACACCACGTTACTCTGTTGTTCCCACACCACGCTACACTGTTCCCACACCACGTTACTCTGTTGTTCCCACACCACGTTACTCTGTTGTTCCCACACCACGTTACTCTGTTGTTCCCACACCACGCTACACTGTTCCCACACCACGTTACTCTGTTGTTCCCACACCACGCTACACTGTTCCCACACCACGTTACTCTGTTGTTCCCACACCACGCTACACTGTTTCCACACCACGTTACTCTGTTGTTCCCACACCACGCTACACTGTTCCCACACCACGTTACTCTGTTGTTCCCACACCACGCTACACTGTTTCCACACCACGTTACTCTGTTGTTCCCACACCACGCTACACTGTTCCCACACCACGTTACTCTGTTGTTCCCACACCACGTTACTCTGTTGTTCCCACACCACGTTACTCTGTTGTTCCCCCACCACGCTACACTGTTCCCACACCAAGTTACTCTGTTGTTCCCACACCACGCTACACTGTTTCCACACCACGTTACTCTGTTGTTCCCACACCACGCTACACTGTTCCCACACCACGTTACTCTGTTGTTCCCACACCACGTTACTCTGTTGTTCCCACACCACGCTACACTGTTCCCACACCACGTTACTCTGTTGTTCCCACACCACGCTACATTGTTCCCACACCACGTTACTCTGTTGTTCCCACACCACGCTACACTGTTCCCACACCACGTTACTCTGTTGTTCCCACACCACGCTACATTGTTCCCACACCACGCTACACTGTTCCCACAAACACTACACTGTTGTTCCCACACCACGTTACTCTGTTGTTCCCACAAACACTACACTGTTGTTCCCACACCACGCTACACTGTTTCCACAAACACTACACTGTTGTTCCCACAAACACTACACTGTTGTTCCCACAAACACTACACTGTTGTTCCCACACCAAGAAACATTGGTCGAATGAACTGGAAACTGTTGTGATAAAAGTGTAATAAGAGAGACTATAACATTCTGATGAGGCAGGGAACAGAGAGAGAGAGAGAGAGAGAGAGAGAGAGAGAGAGAAGAGAGAGAAAGAGTGAGAAGAGAGAGAAAAAGAGAGAGAAAATGAATGGCATAAGTGATAGAGAGATGTATAACTCAAGAGAATAGCTGATAATACGGTAGTGGGTTGAGAAGTATAAGGGGAAGAGAGAGAGTGAGAATATATAAGGCAGAGAATACAGGGAAGACAGTAGACTCTCAAAACTCATCAAAGGTAAAGGTGAAGAATATATTATCTCTCTGAAAGCGCTAAACCAACAAGGCTCTCTCTGTGATGTTATTGCCAGATGATTTTGACATCTTGAGGAGTATTTCAACAAAAGTATTAATTTTTTTCCTATTTGTCATTTAAAAAGGGAGGAGAATAGTCACATTGTTTTATTAGCTTGCTCATGGCATAACAATGTCAACAAGGTTAAGACCAATAGTAGTAATAAGGCAGATACAAAAATAATCTGGTACAAATCGCACCAAAACATCGTCGTAAGTATCAGTCTTTTATGTATGGATTATTTGTGTATTGTTCCAGTCACCGTATTGTGGGTTTTTTTTATTCTTTAAGAAGACAGATACCTGCCGACATCTTGATGGCACTCTATGTTTGAAGTGATCAAGGTCTTCAATAATAGTATCTTCAGTGATTGCATTCGTGTCCAGGTCCCTCTGAATCCCAGACAGGAATGACTGTAAGTGAGGCTGCAGTCAAGTGACTGAAGGCAACACTTGAAGAGTGAGAACAAGATCAGTGGCTCCACCAGGAAATAACACTGAGGTGTAAGATAAGAAGGTGGGTACCACGGAACACCTGACACCGTAGCTTGGCTAATCTGACCTCCCAGAAATAAAGTCTCAAGTTGCGTCTCCTTGAAAACGAAGATATCTATTACAAACACAGGTATAGTATGGCCTACCACCTGGTCGTAATGGGATGCAAAGTCGAGCAAACAAAACTCAACAATAGTATATCACTCGCATTTCCTTCACCAGATATAATTTGCCAAATATATACAAGTATGCAAACTATGTACAGAGGTTGAATAGTAAGTGTTACGCTTTTTTTTTACTGCGTTACGTAAATAAATGTCCTGGTTCCTAGAGGTCACAACCTGCCTAGTCTAGGGCCAAGCTTGTGCCTTCACATAAATTATGAAGCGTTAATTTAATGGTCAATATTCATATTTATTATAAGGAAGGACACAAAGACTAAACATACAAAAATATAACTATATTAACAGCAAACTTACATATACAACGTACATACAAAAATCACCAAACACCAGTGCCCCGTGGCCTGGTTGCAAAAGCTCTCGCTTCACACGGCACTGGTTGTCTATGTTCACCCATCAGTAAAATGGGTACCTGGGTGTTAGTCGACTGGTGTGGGTCGCATCCTGGGACAAAACTGACCTAATCTGCCCGAAATGTTCTGCATAACAAGGGGCTTTCTATATACGTAGTAGTATGTCACTGATGTCAACTAGGCCTGTATACCTTGTACATGTACTTGTAGTAAATACAGATATCATTATTATTATTATTATTATTATTATTATAAGTACTCACATTAGCTCACTAACACACAGCTACTAGTGGTTAAAAAACAAACATAAACAGGGAGGCTCCATGACCCCTCCCCCCGTCCTGCAGACAAAACACTCCATGAGTATTCTCCACTACGCAGGCATCTGCACACTAGGCAAGTCCTTATCAAAACCACCCCTACCCAAAGCTACCCAAGAATTTGCTCTCGTACCCACGACACCAATCAAACCCAGCCCCTCCCACTCATATATTTGTCCAATTTCTCACTCTCTATCCCCTCTTTCTATCTTTCCCATTCCAGCAGAAACTTTACCACCTATAACGCACTTAATAAAATTAACTAGATGGATTTCGGCGGCTTCTAGATCCTTGGAAGGTATCCCCGTATTCCATAACTCCAGTTCCTTGTACCTCAATGTATGTGATTTGAATAGTGCAGAGTGCGGCATAAGTTGATAATGTAGTTAAATATTAGTGTTAAAGATCTGAAGGGAAGTAGAAGAGGCATTTACAAGTCATCATATGGAAACACATACCCAAATTTCTCCATTAAACAAACGGTAAATTAGAAAGTATACGATACAAATATAATTAAAACCTTCCAAGGAGACTAATATCCTAAAATACACAAGTATATTAAGCTTAAAACCGCTCAAAAGTTGCATTATCACGTTACGAACATGGGAAGCTTGAAGCTAATCAGATGACACACTCACAAATTATCGATTGAAAAACATTTTAATTTCTCCAGTTTCTTCCCATCAAGTGAATTGGGAACTAATCAGTCTATGATCTATCCAAATTTTTCTCTATGACTAATTAGCTTTTAAGAAAGAAAGTTTCTTGGAGGTGTAGTGTACATAACATACAGATGTTTAACAGAGGTCTTGAGAGTACACACATGTTATAGACTTACCTACGATAATCAAATAAAGTAAAACTATGTGACTTATTTCTGATCAATTAAAATAACAAACTGGGACTTATGCCAGCCAATGGCAGGGTGAACCTTGTGTTCAGAAAACCACACCAGTGATGAAAATTACAACCCGATCAGATGAATAATTCCCCAGTTATGAGAGGGATTCAAACGATTCCGAATTTTCCTTTTTACCATTTTATTACATCAACAAATTTTTCTTCACGCGAACGAAACTTAATAAGAACTGTCTTGACCTGAAGATGCAGCAGCCGCTCAATATTAAATTAAAGTCCTTCAGAAGAAGTAAACTGAAATTTATTTAACGTGATTTAGCGCGAGTAAAAATTACACAATATTTACACAGAAAATCGTCAAAACGTCTCTTACAAATCTTCGTTTCCCTCCCCACCATCATCGTATTTCTGGACACCTTTAGTAACTCTGCCACTGAGGTTTTTCTGGAAGTGGGTTCGACAACTCTGGTTATAGGGCACTTGAACATCTCATATATTATTAAAATTTGCTTTGCGTTCCCGTACACAAGTGTTGAAAAAAATGAATGCGATTGGATAACTCGTTCGCGAGTTATGAACAAAATAAGCTCGAAAAACTGGAGATGGGAAAAAAAGGAAGAAAAAATCTATCAACGTCTAGAGAGAGCAGCCAGGACCCTTAAAAATGTTTTCTGAACAGTACAGCAAGTGCGACCATTCTAGATGACGCAGCCACACATGACGCAGCCACACATGACGCAGCCACACATGACGCAGCCACACATGACGCTGCCACACATGACGCAGCCACACATGACGCAGCCACACATGACGCAGCCACACATGACGCTGCCACACATGACGCAGCCACATGACGCACATGACGCTGCCACACATGACGCAGCACATGACGCACACATGACGCAGCCACACATGACGCAGCCATCGACGTGCACAGACGCAGCCACACAGCGTGACATACGCAGCCACACATGACGCTGCCACACATGACGCAGCCACACATGACGCTGCCACACATGACGCAGCCACACATGACGCTGCACACACATGAGCTGCACATGACGCAGCACACATGACGCTGCCACACATGACGCTGCCACACATGAGCAGCTGACACATGACGCTGCCACACATGACGCAGCCACACATGACGCAGCCACACATGACGCAGCCACACATGACGCAGCCACACATGACGCAGCCACACATGACGCTGCCACACATGACGCAGCCACACATGACGCAGCCACACATGACGCTGCCACACATGACGCAGCCACACATGACGCAGCCACACATGACGCAGCCACACATGACGCAGCCACACATGACGCTGCCACACATGACGCAGCCACACATGACGCAGCCACACATGACGCTGCCACACATGACGCAGCCACACATGACGCAGCCACACATGACGCTGCCACACATGACGCAGCCACACATGACGCTGCCACACATGACGCAGCCACACATGACGCAGCCACACATGACGCTGCCCACATGACGCACAAGCCACACATGACGCAGCACACATACGCAATGACGCGCACAGAGCGCACATGACGCAGCCACACTGACGCAGCACATGACGCGCATAGCGCACATACTGACTGCCAGCCACACATGACGCTGCCACACATGCGCGCATACGCAGCCACACATGACGCTGCCACACATGACGCATGACCATGACGCGCACACATGACGCTCGCCACACATGACGCAGCCACACATGACGCTGCCACACATGACGCTGCCACACATGACGCTGCACACATGACGCTGCCACACATGACGCAGCCACACATGACGCAGCCACACATGACGCACTGAGCAGCACACATGACGCAGCCACACATGACGCAGCCACACATGACGCAGCCACACATGACGCAGCCACACATGACGCAGCCACACATGACGCTGCCACACATGACGCAGCCACACATGACGCTGCCACACATGACGCAGCCACACATGACGCAGCCACACATGACGCTGCCACATGACGCAGCACACATGACGCAGCCACATGACGCTGCCACACATGACGCAGCCACACATGACGCAGCCACACATGACGCATGCCACACATGACGCAGCCACACATGACGCTGCCACACGTGACGCAGCCACACATGACGCATGCACACATGGCAACGCAGCCACACATGACGCATGCACACATGACGCAGCACACATGACGCAGCAACATGACCTGACCAGCATACTGAGCAGCCACACATGACGCAGCACATGACCAGCTGAATCACACATGACTGATCACCAGCGAGATATGACATGCGCATACCAGGAGCGAGATACTGACATGCTGATACCAGGCTGAGATACTGACATGCTGATACCAGGCTGAGAGTACTGACATGCTGATACCAGGGCTGAGATACTGACATGCTGATACCAGGCTGAGAGTACTGACATGCTGATACCAGGCTAGAGTACTGACATGCTGATACCAGGGCTGAGTACTGACATGCTGATACCAGGGCTGAGAGTACTGACATGCTGATACCAGGGCTGAGAGTACTGACATGCTGATACCAGGGCTGAGATACTGACATGCTGATACCAGGGCTGAGATTACTGACATGCTGATACCAGGGCTGAGAGTACTGACATGCTGATACCAGGGCTGAGAGTACTGACATGCTGATACCAGGGCTGAGATTACTGACATGCTGATACCAGGGCTGAGATACTGACATGCTGATACCAGGGCTGAGATACTGACATGCTGATACCAGGGCTGAGAGTACTGACATGCTGATACCAGGGCTGAGAGTACTGACATGCTGATACCAGGGCTGAGAGTACTGACATGCTGATACCAGGGCTGAGAGTACTGACATGCTGATACCAGGGCTGAGAGTACTGACATGCTGATACCAGGGCTGAGAGTACTGACATGCTGATACCAGGGCTGAGATTACTGACATGCTGATACCAGGGCTGAGATTACTGACATGCTGATACCAGGGCTGAGATTACTGACATGCTGATACCAGGGCTGAGATTACTGACATGCTGATACCAGGGCTGAGATTACTGACATGCTGATACCAGGGCTGAGATTACTGACATGCTGATACCAGGGCTGAGATTACTGACATGCTGATACCAGGGCTGAGAGTACTGACATGCTGATACCAGGGCTGAGATTACTGACATGCTGATACCAGGGCTGAGATTACTGACATGCTGATACCAGGGCTGAGATTACTGACATGCTGATACAAGGGCTGAGAGTACTGACATGCTGATACCAGAGCTGAGATTAATGACATGCTGATACCAGGGCTGAGATTACTGACATGCTGATACCAGGGCTAAGAGTACTGACATGCTGATATCAGGGCTGAGAGTACTGACATGCTGATACCAGGGCTGATAGTACTGACATGCTGATACCAGTGCTGAGAGTACTGACATGCTGATACCAGAGCTGAGAGTACTGACATGCTGATACCAGAGCTGAGAGTACTGACATGCTGATACCAGAGCTGAGAGTACTGACATGCTGATACCAGAGCTGAGAGTACTGACATGCTGATGCCAGAGCTGAGAGTACTGCCGTGCTGATACCAGAGCAGAGACTACTGACATGCTGATTCCAGGGCTGAGAGTAAAGTCAAGCTGATACCAGGGCTGAGAGTACTGACATGCTGTTACCAGGGCTGAGATTACTGACATGCTGATACCAGGGCTGAGATTACTGACATGCTGATACCAGGGCTGAGATTACTGACATGCTGATACCAGGGCTGAGAGTATTGACATGCTGATACCAGGGCTGAGATTACTGACATGCTGATACCAGGGCTGAGAGTACTGACATGCTGATACCAGGGCTGAGATTACTGACATGCTGATACCAGGGCTGAGAGTACTGACATGCTGATACCAGGGCTGAGATTACTGACATGCTGATACCAGGGCTGAGATTACTGACATGCTGATACCAGGGCTGAGATTACTGACATGCTGATACCAGAGCTGAGATTAATGACATGCTGATACCAGGGCTGAGATTACTGACATGCTGATACCAGGGCTAAGAGTACTGACATGCTGATACCAGGGTTGAGAGTATAGACATGCTAATACCATGTTTGAGAGTACTGACATGCTGATATCAGGGCTGAGAGTACTGACATGCTGATACCAGGGCTGAGAGTACTGATATGCTGATACCAGTGCTGAGAGTACTGACATGCTGATACCAGAGCTGAGAGTACTGACATGCTGATACCAGAGCTGAGAGTACTGACATGCTGATGCCAGAGCTGAGAGTACTGCCGTGCTGATACCAGAGCAGAGACTACTGACATGCTGATACCAGGGCTGAGAGTAAAGTCAAGCTGTTACCAGGGCTGAGAGTACTGACATACTGATACTAGAGCTGAGAGAACTGATATGCTGATACCAGGGCTGAGAATACTGACATGCTGATACCAATCCTGAGAGTACTGACATGCTGATACCAGGGCTGAGAGTACTGACATGCTGATGCCAGTGCTGAGAGTACTGACATGCTGATACTAGGGCTGAGAGTACTGACATGCTGATACCAGAGCTGAGAGTACTGACATGCTGATGCCAGAGCTGAGAGTACTGACATGCTGATACCAGAGCTTAGAGTACTGACATGCTGATACCAGAGCTAAGAGTACTGACATGCTGATGCCAGAGCTGAGGATACTGATGTGCTGATACCAGGGCTAGTGGCAGCTGCTACAGTAACTGTAGTAGTGGTGGCAGCTGCTACAGTAACTGTAGTAGTGGTGGCAGCTGCTACAGTAACTGTAGTAGTGGTGGCAGCTGCTACAGTAACTGTAGTGGTGGTGGCGGCTGCTACAGTAACTGTAGTGGTGGTTGCAGTTGCTACAGTAACTGCTGTAGTGATGACAGCTACTACAGTAACTGTAGTGGTGGTGGCAGGTGCTACAGTAACTGTAGTGGTGGTGGCAGCTACTAGAGTAACTGTAGTGTTGGTGGCAGCTACTAGAGTAACTGTAGTGGTGGTGGCAGCTGATACAGTAACTGTAGTGGTAGTGGCAGCTACTGCAGTCACTAATTTATAATATGATAAAAAAAATCCCATATTCTCCTGAAGTTTGGAGGAGTAAAGATCAATAGAGTTTCCCTCTCTCCCGCTCAACAATGCCCTTTTATCAGCACAAACATCCCCTAAGTCAGTGGTTGTTAACCTGGGTAAGTAATCTCGAAGACGTGTCTGGAATCGGAGACATTTCTGTACCTGGGAAACTGAAGCAAGCAATTGACATGCACTTAGATGAGCTGGCTAAGTCTCTGGACGGATACTTCCCCACCAGAGTCATATCCAGCAGGTGAGACAACCGTTCACGTTCAGTGTTGCCACATCAGATGCTAATGATGAATACGAATACGAAATCATTGAACTTCACAGAGTCAGGTTCAACAGCAACTCTTCAGAACAACAACGCTCTCACTGTTTTGGTGTCACCAAATCGTAGCGTAGCTTCTTATTGCTAAGAAAACCCTTGAGATACTAACGCCATTTGTTACAACGTATCGTTGCGAGCGATCCTTTTCCAGGATGGTACACATCAAAACGAAGAAAAGGAACAAACTTTGTTGCGAAAATGATATGAGAGTGGCACTTGCCAAGGTGAAAGTGGCACTTGCCAAGGTGAAAGTGGCACTTGCCAAGGTGAAAGTGGCACTTGCCAAGGTGAAAGTGGCACTTGCCAAGGTGAAAGTGGCACTTGCCAAGGTGAAAGTGGCACTTGCCAAGGTGAAAGTGGCACTTGCAAAGGTGAAAGTGGCACTTGCCAAGGTGAAAGTGGCACTTGCCAAGGTGAGAGTGGCACTTGCCAAGGTGAGAGTGGCACTTGCCAAGGTGAAAGTGGCACTTGCCAAGGTGAAAGTGGCACTTGCCAAGGTGAAAGTGGCACTTGCCAAGGTGAAAGTGGCACTTGCCAAGGTGAAAGTGGCACTTGCCAAGGTGAAAGTGGCACTTGCCAAGGTGAAAGTGGCACTTGCAAAGGTGAAAGTGGCACTTGCCAAGGTGAAAGTGGCACTTGCCAAGGTGAGAGTGGCACTTGCCAAGGTGAAAGTGGCACTTGCCAAGGTGAGAGTGGCACTTGCCAAGGTGAAGCCGAGCACTTCTGAACTTGTCTCTAAAAGGCAACAGTAAAAGTCACACTGATTTGCAGTTTTGATTGAAATCATATTTTGAAGAAATCATATTTCATGTTTCCA
>WNWK01011297.1:0-30000 GCA_009830355.1 Cherax destructor
CTGGTACACTAAGTGATTATTATTTAATATTATTGTGTGACACTAGGTGAATGTAACTGAGGTACCTCTGAGTCTTTGTAATATATGTGCCTCAGGTGAAGACTTATAGTATATGAGACAGTGAAGCTGACACTCGTGAAGTACTATTTGATACTATGATGTAATATCTTGTATATTAGATTTACTTGTACCTAGATCTTCTCACTTTGTTAATAAATCTGTGAATCAGTTTACTTTGGTTGTACCATCAGGTTGAATACCTTATCATATAGTATGTCGATAACTGAACCAGGATACTGATTTGTTGCAAGCCCAGTAACAGGCTGGATGCTAGAAGGGCTTTCCTCAGGTGAGTTACTGGAGATATCTATGTAGTAATGGGTATCGTGTCATTTGTACAGGTGACACTCAGGGTGGTGAGTAAGCTGGGTGACACTCAGGGTGGTGAGTAAGCTGGGTTGACACTCAGGGTGGTAGAGTAAGCTAGGTGACACTCAGGGCGGTGAGTAATGCTGGGTGACACTCAGGGTGGTGAGTAAGCTGGGTGACACTCAGGGTGGTGAGTAAGCTGGGTGACACTCAGGGTGGTGAGTAAGCTGGGTGACACTCAGGGTGGTGAGTAAGCTGGGTGACACTCAGGGTGGTGAGTAAGCTGGGTGACACTCAGGGTGGTGAGTATGCTGGGTGACACTCAGGGTGGTGAGTAAGCTGGGTGACACTCAGGGTGGTGAGTAAGCTGGGTGACACTCAGGGTGGAGAGTAAGCTGGGTGACACTCAGGGTGGAGAGTAAGCTGGGTGACACTCAGGGTGGTAAGCTGGGTGACACTTAGGGTGGTGAAGCTGGGTGACACTCAGGGTGGTGAGTAAGCATGAGGTGACACTCAGGGTGGTGAGTAAGCTGGGTGACACAGGGTGGAGAGTAAGCTGGGTGACACTCAGGGTGGTGAGTAAGCTGGGTGACACTCAGGGTGGTGAGTATGCTGGGTGACACTCAGGGTGGTGAGTAAGCTGGATGACACTCAGGGTGGTGAGTAAGCTGGGTGACACTCAGGATGGTGAGTAAGCTGGGTGACACTCAGGGTGGTGAGTATGCTGGGTGACACTCAGGGTGGTGAGTAAGCTGGGTGACACTCAGGGTGGTGAGTATGCTGGGTGACACTCAGGGTGATGAGTAAGCTGGGTGACACTCAGGGTGGTGAGTAAGCTGGGTGACACTCAGGGTGGTGAGTAGTGGGTGACACTCAGGGTGGTGAGTATGCTGGGTGACACTCAGGGTGGTAA
Source organism: Cherax destructor (assembly GCA_009830355.1). Classification (NCBI taxonomy): domain Eukaryota; kingdom Metazoa; phylum Arthropoda; class Malacostraca; order Decapoda; family Parastacidae; genus Cherax; species Cherax destructor. The sequence continues at coordinate 1,283 of WNWK01011297.1, forward strand.
GCTGGGTGACACTCGGGAGTGGTGAGTAAGCTGGGTGACACTCAGGGTGGTGAGTAAGCTGGGTGACACTCAGGGTGGTAAATAGCTGGGTGACCCCAGGGTGGTGAGAAGCTGGGTGACACTCAGGGTGGTGAAAGCTGGGTGACACTCAGGGTGGTGAGTATGCTGGGTGACACTCAGGGTGGTGAGTAAGCTGGGTGACACTCAGGGTGGTGAGAAGCTGGGTGACACTCAGGGTGGTGAGAAGCTGGGTGACACTCAGGGTGGGAGTAGCTGGGTGACACTCAGGGTGGTGAGTAAGCTGGGTGACACTCAGGGTGGTAGTAGGTAAACTAGGGAGCTGGGTGACACTCAGGGTGGTGAGAAAGCTGGGTGACATTCAGGGTGGTGAGATGTGGGTGACACTCAGGGTGGTGAGTATGCTGGATGACACCAGGGTGGTGAGTATGCTGGGTGACACTCAGGGTGGTGAGAAGCTGGGTGACACTCAGGGTGGTGAGAAAGCTGGGTGACACTCAGGGTGGTGAGTAAGCTGGGTGACACTCAGGGTGGTGAGTAAGCTGGGTGACACTCAGGGTGGTGAGAAAGCTGGGTGACACTCAGGGTGGTGAGTAAGCTGGGTGACACTCAGGGTGGTGAGAAAGCTGGGTGACACTCAGGGTGGTGAGTAAGCTGGGTGACACTCAGGGTGGTGAGTAAGCTGGGTGACACTCAGGGTGGTGAGTAAGCTGGGTGACACTCAGGGTGGTGAGTAAGCTGGGTGACACTCAGGGTGGTAAGCTGGGTGACACTCAGGGTGGTGAGAAGCTGGGTGACACTCAGGGTGATGAGTAAGCTGGGTGACACTCAGGGTGGTGAGTATGCTGGGTGACACTCAGGGTGGTGAGTAAGCTGGGTGACACTCAGGGTGGTGAGTAAGCTGGGTAACACTCAGGGTGGTGAGTATGCTGGGTGACACTCAGGGTGGTGAGTAAGCTGGGTGACATTCAGGGTGGTGAGTATGATGGGTGACACTCAGGGTGGTGAGTATGCTGGGTGACACTCAGGGTGGTGAGTAAGCTGGGTGACACTCAGGGTGGTGAGTAAGCTGGGTGACACTCAGGGTGGTGAGTAAGCTGGGTGACACTCAGGGTGATGAGTAAGCTGGGGTCTTCATGAATGAGTAAATGTAAACATCAATTTCGCCCAATAACTGTTCTCTTAAAACCTCATAAGAAAAACGTGTGCAACACTTGGGTATCTTTACTGTGGCAACGTTTCGCCACACAGTGGCTTCTTCAGTCCAATGCAAAATGTGGAATAAGAGGAGTAGTTTGTGGTAATCAGTCCTCAGCCTTGAGTCGATGTGTTCAGTCCATCAATATTGACAAAAGTGCAGCATATGCTGTATACGCAGAAGAGCATCTCTGAACGCATAACACATCGAACCTTGGAGTAGATGTACTACAGCAGGAGAAGACAACACCTAGTTCGACTTCTGTCAGCTAAGACCAGAATACTGAGGCTGCAGTGGGCACACTCTCACCAAAACTGGACAGTTGAAAATTGGAAAAACGTCGCCTGGTCTAACGAACTGCGATTTCTGCTGCGACATACAGATGGTAGTCAGATGGTAGAGAGATTGGCAGCATGACTGTGCAGCCGACAAATCTACAACAACTGCATGATGCTATCATAAGAGCATAAGAAAGAAGGAACACTGCAGCAGGTCTACTGGCCTATGCGAGGCAAGTCCAATTCTCCCACCGGCTTAAACCAATTCTTTAACCTAATCAGTTCAGTCTCATTCACTTAAGGGAGGAGCACGGCATCTGACCTAGTAGCACATGCTAGTCAGGTTCAACTCACACCCACTCATGTATTTATCCAACCTATTTTTAAAACAACACAACGTCTTAGCTTCTATGACGGTACTCGGGAGTTTGTTCCACTCATCCACAACTCTATTACCAAACCAATGCTTTCCTATATCCTTCCTGAATCTGAATTTTTCCAGCTTAAAACATAGACCAGGATCTCTAGCAAATGTTTCCAGCACCTTGTTGAATCCATGACATGTAGAATTCAGGCTGTTCTGGGGGTAAAGGAGGGAACCCCTTGTCAGTACAAGAAGGTTGTACCTAATAAAGTGGCCACTAAGTGTACAAGGATAATCATTAGCTTCCTGACTCACGAAATCGTAATAATACTATTGTAAACAAATCAAGGAACAGGTAAGAGTTTGAACCCATGGCAAGTGCTTTTTAGGATTCACTTGCCATGGGTTCAAACCCTCACCCATTCCCTGATTCACTAGCTTCTAGGTATTCACTATAATACCCAGCACTGTACTTCTACTATATCATTTGTTGATTTCAACAGTTCTATGCAACAAAACAGTGTGGTTCACACAGAGACCTACTCCTGCTAGGTACAACATCACATGTGCAACTAATGTGACAGTTTATTGTGGCAACGTTTCGCTCTCTAGGAGCTTTGTCAAGCTTGAGGAGACCTCTTTCCTGTGTCTTGTTCACTGTAACATCTAAAAACATTGTTGTTCTTCACTCATAACTTCCTAAACATTTCTTGTGTGTTTCTGTGAAAGCTACAAACATTGCATTACCTTCTGTGAGGAGCCAACTTATCTAGTTGACTTTATTAGTACGATTTCTTCTTAATTCCCCAATGTTAGCAAAAAATAAGGAGGATTTACCATTTTTAACGAGGAAGGGAATGAAAAATAGTAGAGAGAGAGAGAGAGAGAGAGAGAGAGAGAGAGAGAGAGAGAGGAATTAAAAAGCAGGAAAAAGAAATAGAGGATATAGTGGAAAATAAGAAAGTGCGGGAGAGAAGAGGTGGAGAGTAAGTGCATTAGCATGGTAAGTGGCACAGTAAGTGTCTTTATTACCACTGTTTGTGAGTCTGGCACACTTTACTCTGGCACCACCAGTGATACTCTGGCACCACCAGTGATACTATGGCACCACCAGAGATGCTCTGGCACCACCAGTGATACTCTGGCACCACCAGTGATACTCTGGCACCACGAGTGATACTCTGGCACCACCAGTGATACTCTGGCACCACTAGTGATACTCTGGCACCACCAGAGATGCTCTGCCACCACCAGTGATACTCTGGAACCACAAGTGATACTCTGGCACCACCAGTGATACTCTGAAACCACCAGTGATACTCTGAAACCACCAGTGATACTCAGACACCACCAGTGATACTCTGGCACCACCAGTGATACTCTGAAACCACCAGTGATACTCTGAAACCACCAGTGATACTCTGAAACCACCAGTGATACTCTGAAACCACCAGTGATACTCTGAAACCACCAGTGATACTCTGGCACCACCAGTGATACTCTGACACCACCAGTGATACTCAGACACCACCAGTGATACTCAGACACCACCAGTGATACTCTGGCATCACCAGTGATACTCTGACACCACCAGTGATACTCTGGCATCACCAGTGATACTCTGACACCACCAGTGATACTCTGGCACCACCGTGATACTCAGACACCACCAGTGATACTCTGAAACCACCAGTGATACTCAGACACCACCAGTGATACTCTGGCACCACCAGTGATACTCTGGCATCACCAGTGATACTCTGGCACCACCAGTGATACTCAGACACCACCAGTAATACTCTGGCATCACCAGTGATACTCTGACACCACCAGTGATACTCTGGCATCACCAGTGATACTCTGGCACCACCAGTGATACTCAGGCACCACCAGTGATACTCAGGCACCACCAGTGATACTCAGACACCACCAGTGATACTCTGAAACCACCAATGATACTCTGAAACCACCAGTGATACTCTGAAACCACCAGTGATACTCTGACACCACCAGTGATACTCTGGCACCACCAGTGATACTCAGACACCACCAGTGATACTCTGGCACACCAGTGATACTCTGACACCACCAGTGATACTCTGGCATCACCAGTGATATTCTGACACCACCAGTGATACTCTGACACCACCAGTGATACTCTGACACCACCAGTGATACTCTGACACCACCAGTGATACTCTGGCACCACCCGTGATACTCAGACACCACCAGTGATACTCTGACACCACCAGTGATACTCTGGCACCAACCGTGATACTCTGGCACCACCCGTGATACTCTGGCTCCACCAGTGATACTCTGGCCCCACCAGTGATACTCTGGCCCCACCAGTGATACTCTGGCCCCACCAGTGATACTCTGGCACCACCAGTGATACTCTGGCACAACCAGTGATACTCTGGCACCACCAGTGATACTCTGGCATCACCAGTGATACTCTGGCACCACCAGTGATACTCTGGCACAACCAGTGATACTCAGACACCACCAGTGATACTCTGGCATCACCAGTGATATTCTGGCATCACCAGTGATACTCTAGCATCACCAGTGATACTCTAGCATCACCAGTGATACTCTGGTATCACCAGTGATACTCTGGCACCACCAGTGATACTCTGGCACCACCAGTGATACTCAGACACCACCTGTGATACTCTGGCATCACCAGTGATACTCTGGCACCACCACTGATACTCTGATACCACCCGTGATACTCTGGCACCACCAGTGCTACTCAGACACCACCAGTGATACTCTGGCACCACCCGTGATACTCTGGCACCACCTGTGATACTCTGGCACCACCAGTGATACTCTGGCCCCACCAGTGATACTCTGGCACCCCCAGTGATACTCTGGCACCACCAGTGATACTCTGGCACCACCAGTGATACTCTGGCACCAACTCATCTGAATGATAAATGAACTCAGCCATCTATAATAATAATAATAATAATAATAATAATAATAATAATAAAATATTATTAAAATATAAAATAATAATTATAATAATTTTTACTATAAGCCATTATAGTATCACCATTATAGTATCACCAGAGTATCACCAGTGATACTCTGGCACCACCACTGATACTCTGACACCACCCGTGATACTCTGGCACCACCAGTGCTACTCAGACACCACCAGTGATACTCTGGCACCACCCGTGATACTCTGGCACCACCAGTGATACTCTGGCACCACCAGTGATACTCAGACATCACCAGTGATACTCTGGCACCACCAGTGATACTCTGGCACCCCAGTGATACTCTGGCACCACCAGTGATACTCTGGCACCACCAGTGATACTCTGGCACCAACTCATCTGAATGATAAATGAACTCAGCCATCTATAATAATAATAATAATAATAATAATAATAATAAAATATTAATAAAATATAAAATAATAATTATAATAATTTTTACTATAAGCCATTAGTATGGAAACGTTAGTCAATTTAGAGAAGGTGAGACGTTAACCCAGGGGAACTAGATGATGGGAAGACTCCCGTCTTACTAGTCTCAGACGGAAGCCTGGCACTCTGGCTTCACTGGTCCTTTTTTACCCGTGTCAAACATGTAAGGTGACAGGTAAATCTTACAACCACCTTCTTACCTTCACTATATATTATTATTTTAATCATTCTCATCCCTATAGGATTTTTTTTAGGCCTACTGTGGGACCGAGGCGTTGGGGCGATGATCTCCAGAATAGTTAACAGGTTGATCAGGTAAATACTAGAGATACATGTGATAAAGTCATGTTAGAACACACTTGCCACACGTTCAAACCACATCCGTTCCCTGACTTAAAATCATATAAGCAGATTTATAAAAGCTAGCAGCAAAACACACGTTTAATGTTTGCATGTATATAAAGATACAATAACCACCCCTTACAACCACTAGCACTCTCAGAACCACCAGCACCACACCCGCCACCACTATCACCACCCTCAACCACCACTATCACCACCCTCAACCACCACCACCACTCCCTCACAACCACCACTCCCCTCACAACCACAACCACTACTCCCCTCACAACCACAACCAATAACAACTCTCACAACCACAAATACCACTACCAATAACAACCACCAACAACAACAATCGTCAACAAGCATCTGCTGGAAAAACTGCTGCAACAATTCACTCTGCAAGGCAAAACTTGTGTATTTTACGAAATGCAATTTACTTGCTCTTGAGCTTTATTTTCTCTTGACTTAAAGACTATTTTGTGTGAGTTGTTGTCTTGAAGAACACTTTACTGAGTGTTCTTATTGTCTTGAAGAAAACTTTAATACCTGAGTGTTGTCTTGAACACTTTACTGATTGTTACTGTCTTGAAGAAGACTAATACCCGAGTGTTACTGTCTTGAAGAAGACTAATACCCGAGTGTTACTGTCTTGAAGAACACTAATACCCGAGTGTTACTGTCTTGAAGAACACTAATACCTGAGTGTTACTGTCTTGAAGAACACTAATACCCGAGTGTTACTGTCTTGAAGAACACTAATACCCGAGTGTTACTGTCTTGAAGAAGACTAATACCCGAGTGTTACTGTCTTGAAGAACACTAATACCCGAGTGTTACTGTCTTGAAGAAGACTAATACCCGAGTGTTACTGTCTTGAAGAAGACTAATACCTGAGTGTTACTGTCTTGAAGAACACTAATACCCGAGTGTTACTGTCTTGAAGAACACTAATACCCGAGTGTTACTGTCTTGAAGAAGACTAATACCCGAGTGTTACTGTCTTGAAGAACACTAATACCCGAGTGTTACTGTCTTGAAGAACACTAATACCTGAGTGTTACTGTCTTGAAGAACACTAATACCCGAGTGTTCTTGTCTTGAAAAACACTAATACCTGAGTGTTACTGTCTTGAAGAACACTAATACCTGAGTGTTATTGCGTTGAAGAACACTTTACTGAGTGTTATTGCCTTGAACACTACTGAGTGTTATTGCCTTGAAGAACACTTTACTGAGTGTTATTGCCTTGAACACTTTACTGAGTGTTATTGCCTTGAAGAACACTTTACTGAGTGTTATTGCCTTGGAGAACACTACTGAGTGTTATTGCCTTGAAGAACACTTTACTGAGTGTTATTGCCTTGAAGAACACTTTACTGAGTGTTATTGCCTTGAAGAACACTTTACATCAAGTGATCTCCATCAATTGGTCCTCATAAGACATAAGGTTAACGAACATTACATATAACAATTATCACATCATGTGACCTGACTAAGTCTTCACTACAATCCCACAATCAGAGAGTAGGGACCTGTGTGAGGTCATATGTGAGGTCATGTGTGAGGTCATATGTGAGGTCATATTGTCAGTAGTATGAATACCGTCATGCATACCTGGAGGGGGTTTCGGGGGTCGACGCCCCCGCGGCCCGGTCTGTAACCAGGCCTTCTGGTGGATCAGGGCCTGATCAACCAGGCTGTTACAGCTCAGCTGGTCAGGTACTGATTGTAGGTGCGTATCCAGCGCCTTGTTGTATGCTCACGCATACAACAAGGCGCTGTCTTTATTCATGCGAGAAATTTTAACTATCCAATTGATTTTCAAGAAAGTTGTACTAAGTGTATCGGTGAGAGAAATATAATTGAATCAAGTACAAAAAGGAACAATAACGTGACTGGAAGAATACACAAATAACCCGGACATGGGAGAGAGAAACTCACCACGACGTTTCGCACCGACTTGGACCATTTACAAAGTCACACTAACAGGAAGGAGACGAGAGCCAGAATATATAGGCTAGCTGACAGCGATGGGACAAGAGAGGTGGGAGTAGTGGTAGAGGTAAGGCAGGAAGTGGTAGTGCAAGTAGCAGGGGTAAGGCTGGTAGTGGAAGTGGTAGTGCAAGTAGCAGGGGTAAGGCTGGTAGTGGAAGTGGTAGTGCAAGTAGCAGGGGTAAGGCTGGTAGTGTAAGTGGTAGTGCAAGTAGCAGGGGTAAGGCTGGTAGTGGAAGTGGTAGTGCAAGTAGCAGGGGTAAGGCTGGTAGTGTAAGTGGTAGTGCAAGTAGCAGGGGTAAGGCTGGTAGTGGAAGTGGTAGTGAAAGTAGCAGGGGTAAGGCTGGTAGTGGAAGTGGTAGTGCAAGTAGCAGGGGTAAGGCTGGTAGTGAAAGTGGTAGTGTGAAGTAGCAGGGTAAGGCTGGTAGTGAAAGTGGTAGTGTGAAATAGCAGGGGTAAGGCTGGTAGTGAAAGTGGTAGTGAAAGTAGCAGGGGTAAGGCTGGTAGTGGAAGTGGTAGTGTGAAGTAGCAGGGGTAAGGCTGGTAGTGAAAGTGGTAGTGTAAAGTAGCAGGGGTAAGGCTGGTAGTGTAAGTGGTAGTGTAAGTAGCAGGGGTAAGGCTGGTAGTGAAAGTGGTAGTGTAAAGTAGCAGGGGTAAGGCTGGTAGTGTAAGTGGTAGTGTGAAGTAGCAGGGGTAAGGCTGGTAGTGTAAGTGGTAGTGTAAGTAGCAGGGGTAAGGCTGGTAGTGAAAGTGGTAGTGTAAAGTAGCAGGGGTAAGGCTGGTAGTGTAAGTGGTAGTGTAAGTAGCAGGGGTAAGGCTGGTAGTGGAAGTGGTAGTGTGAAGTAGCAGGGGTAAGGCTGGTAGTGTAAGTGGTAGTGTAAAGTAGCAGGGGTAAGGCTGGTAGTGTAAGTGGTAGTGTAAGTAGCAGGGTAAGGCTGGTAGTGAAAGTGGTAGTGAAAGTAGCAGGGGTAAGGCTGGTAGTGTAAGTGGTAGTGTAAAGTAGCAGGGGTAAGGCTGGTAGTGTAAGTGGTAGTGTGAAGTAGCAGGGGTAAGGCTGGTAGTGTAAGTGGTAGTGTAAAGTAGCAGGGGTAAGGCTGGTAGTGTAAGTGGTAGTGTAAGTAGCAGGGGTAAGGCTGGTAGTGAAAGTGGTAGTGAAAGTAGCAGGGGTAAGGCTGGTAGTGTAAGTGGTAGTGTAAGTAGCAGGGGTAAGGCTGGTAGTGAAAGTGGTAGTGAAAGTAGCAGGGGTAAGGCTGGTAGTGTAAGTGGTAGTGTAAGTAGCAGGGGTAAGGCTGGTAGTGTAAGTGGTAGTGTAAAGTAGCAGGGGTAAGGCTGGTAGTGTAAGTGGTAGTGTAAGTAGCAGGGGTAAGGCTGGTAGTGAAAGTGGTAGTGAAAGTAGCAGGGGTAAGGCTGGTAGTGTAAGTGGTAGTGTAAGTAGCAGGGGTAAGGCTGGTAGTGTAAGTGGTAGTGTAAAGTAGCAGGGGTAAGGCTGGTAGTGTAAGTGGTAGTGCAAGTAGCAGGGTAAGGCTGGTAGTGTAAGTGGTAGTGTGAAGTAGCAGGGGTAAGGCTGGTAGTGTAAGTGGTAGTGTGAAGTAGCAGGGTAAGACTGGTAGTGTAAGTGGTAGTGCAAGTAGCAGGGGTAAGGCTGGTAGTGTAAGTGGTAGTGTGAAGTAGCAGGGGTAAGACTGGTAGTGTAAGTGGTAGTGTGAAGTAGCAGGGGTAAGACTGGTAGTGTAAGTGGTAGTGCAAGTAGCAGGGGTAAGGCTGGTAGTGTAAGTGGTAGTGAAAGTAGCAGGGGTAAGGCTGGTAGTGTAAGTGGTAGTGTGAAGTAGCAGGGGTAAGACTGGTAGTGTAAGTGGTAGTGCAAGTAGCAGGGGTAAGGCTGGTAGTGTAAGTGGTAGTGTGAAGTAGCAGGGGTAAGGCTGGTAGTGGAAGTGGTAGTGTGAAGTAGCAGGGTAAGGCTGGTAGTGTAAGTGGTAGTGCAAGTAGCAGGGTAAGGCTGGTAGTGTAAGTGGTAGTGCAAGTAGCAGGGGTAAGGCTGGTAGTGGAAGTGGTAGTGCAAGTAGCAGGGGTAAGGCTGGTAGTGTAAGTGGTAGTGCAAGTAGCAGGGGTAAGGCTGGTAGTGGAAGTGGTAGTGCAAGTAGCAGGGGTAAGGCTGGTAGTGTAAGTGGTAGTGCAAGTAGCAGGGGTAAGGCTGGTAGTGTAAGTGGTAGTGTGAAGTAGCAGGGGTAAGGCTGGTAGTGTAAGTGGTAGTGCAAGTAGCAGGGGTAAGGCTGGTAGTGTAAGTGGTAGTGTGAAGTACCAGGGGTAAGGCTGGTAGTGGAAGTGGTAGTGTGAAGTAGGGAGAGACGTAGGTGGGACAAAAAAAGTAGACAAAAAGAAGGCAAAAGTGAAGGTAGGAGCCAAAGGTAGGAGGGTGGTAGTGGAGTGAGTCAAAGGCCATGAAAGAGAAGCAGTGCAAGAGCGAAAAAAACCCACGAGGGGTAAGACCAAAACCACAGGGGGTGGATAAGGTAAAGAAAAAAAACATCCAAGGCAGAAGAAATTAAACCCAAAACAAGAAAAAGATAAGGAGAAGAGGAAGAAAGGGAGAAAAAAGAATGTGGTTAAGTCACGTGTGTTGTGAGGTTTGGAACATTTAACAACGTAATGGGAAAGGAAGGCGTCTACACAGACACAGCCACGACTAAGATCATACAACATCTTGGTATCTTAATACAGGGATTTCTTCGCTTGCCTATTCCTTGGGCACGACCTACTTCCACATTGGACAAATGTGACACCTCCTACAACTGCTGCACCTCTCCTGTCTACAGTATATAAGCTTCCTCTACGCACATATGCTGTATTCTATTCAAAATTGATGGACTGACAACATCGACTCAAGACTGAGGGACTGACACCTCAAACTCCTCCTGTTCTTCACGATTTTCCTTTGTATGGACTGATGAAGCCACTGTGTGGCGAAACGTTTCCTCAATAAAGATACCCAAATGTTGCATATGTGTCTAATTTACCAAGATTCATACAGGGAAATTTGTGTATAAGGGAGCATTCAACCAGACGGCGACTGTGGAAGTTAGTAGGGTAGACAGTTATAGCAGAATACCAGTCAATAGGATGACTGTGATCTCTGACATGACAGAAAAGAGCATTGTTGGTGTCTGCAAGACTAACACTACTTTTATGCTCCCTGAGTCTGTCAGAAAGAGAACGATCAGTTTCACCAAAGTACTGGAGAGGACAGGAGGAGCATGAAATAGAGTAGACACCAGAAGCATCTATAGAGGGAGGAGAGGTATGAACTAGATTGGTGCGAAGAGTGTTAGTCTGGCGAAAAGTAAGTTTGATGTCTAAGGAACGGAGAGAGTTGTTGAGATTAGAAAGACTGGAAATATTTGGAAGGCAGAGAACGGGAGATATCACAGGAGTAGAGAGTTTGGGAGAGAAGAAAGTCCGTTTAGCAGGTGAGAAGGCAGAAATGGAAAGGGTAGCCAAGACGAGAGAATGAATTACGAAGAGTGGAAATTTCCGAGTCAAGGAACTGAGGATCACAAGTGCGGAGAACACTGAGAGAGAAATAACAACACTTTTCTTGACAGAAGCAGCATGACAAGAAAACAAGTGACTGCACATGCCACTGCGCATAGGCTTACGGTACACTGGAAAAGCAAACCTGTATCCGAGCGGTGGACATCTACATGAAGGAAAGGAAGCAAAGAATTAGATTCCCATTCAGCTTTAAACTTGATGGAAGGAGCAAGATTATTAAAGACATAGACAAGTGGTTGGAAGAGACTAGATTTCATGAGGCCAAATAGCAAAGATGTCATCTACATAGCGGTGCCAGAGTGAAGGACGTACACCAATAGTAAGAAGAATAGTTTCGAAGTATTCCATATAAAGGTTAGCAAGAACAGGAGACAGAGGAGAGCCCATAGCGACACCGAAGGTTTGAGAATAATATTTACCTTGGAAGAAAAAGGAATTTGAGTCCACACAAAGGCGAATAAGGTCAAGAAAGACATCAGTAGGTATAGGGAGATGAAGTAACCCTTCATTGACCTTCTGTCTGAGAAAATTAAAGACATCATCAAGAGGGACATTGGTGAAGAGGGACCCAACATCAAGACTAAGCATCTTACAGGTCGGGAGAGAGCGAACACGTTCCACGAAGTCTTGAGAGTGACGGAGGTGGGCAGGAGAAAAAGTACCAAAGAAAGGAGTGAGGGTTTTGGCCAGCCAAGAAGCTAGACAATAAGAAACAGAACCTCTAAAGGATAAGATGAGGTGTAGAGGAATATCAGGTTTATGAGTTTAGAAAGGCCAAAGAAATAAGGCAGAGAGGGACAAATGACAAGAAAACGTTGAATAAGGTCAAAGTCAGGAAGACAGAGCTCGGAGAGAGTCCTTAGTTTCTTGTTGAAAATTCTCTTGATGCGATCAAGAGGGTTGGACACGAGAGGAGAGTAGGTACGTGAGTCAGAGAGCAAGACATCAGCTTCACGGAGGTAATCCTCGCGATCAAGGATAACTACCAAATTACCTTTGTCAGAAGAGAGTATAACAATGTTAGTGTTAGATTTAAGAGAAGAAAGGACAAGATGATAGCGGCGAGGAAGGTGGTAATTCTTAGACAACAGACTATCCAGAAGAGGAAGGAGAGCGCCACGACAAGTGGTCAAGTCTGAAAGATTACGAGATTGAGACTGACGAAAGGAATCAAGAGAAGTAATGTGGTCAATACCAGCGCGAGGGGCAGGTGAAGTGGCAAAGGAAAGACAACAACCAAGAAGATCAAGCTCATGTTGGGAGAGTGTGACACAAGACAGATTAGTAACACAGCAAAGCCTCTACAATAAAGATACCCAGATGTTGCACAAGTGTCTTATTCTTGAACTCACAACTCTCTCTCTCTCTCTCTCTCTCTCTCTCTTAAAAGAATGCAACAATTGTTCCCCAAAGATGGCTCAGCAAGCCATACCTTACATTTCATTTGCCTTTGACTGATTTCGCGAGTTTTCCTGCCCTCTCAACCCGGGCCTTCGTCAGGCTCATCTGGTGCCTGCCTTTAACCAGGTTGTTGCTGCTGGTGGTCCTGGGCCAGGCTTGTCTGGTGCCTGCCTTTAACCAGGTTGTTGCTGCTGGTGGTCCTGGGCCAGGCTTGTCTGGTGCCTGCCTTTAACCAGGTTGTTGCTGCTGGTGGTCCTGGGCCAGGCTTGTCTGGTGCCTGCCTTTAACCAGGTTGTTGCTGCTGGTGGTCCTGGGCCAGGCTTGTCTGGTGCCTGCCTTTAACCAGGTTGTTGCTGCTGGTGGTCCTGGGCCAGAACTGTCTGGTCCCTGCCTTTAACCAGGTTGTTGCTGCTGGTGATCCTGGGCCAGAACTGTCTGGTGACTGCCTTGTTAACCAGGTTGTTGCTGCTGATGACCAGCTGGTCCACACACCCACTACATCCATGCTAGCAGACAATCTACCCTACATTACCAGAGAAAGTTACACAGTTGCAATCTTCCTGGGTCACTGACCTGACTATCACTTACCTTTTCCCTGGACAATCCAAGTTACTTACATTTGATATGAGAAAGTGAAGGTTAGAGTAAATTCCTAAAGTTTAGAGAGACACATAAACAAACACTACCACATATTTATTACAAAACGTTTCGATCCTGGAACCTTGATCACTTTTAACATACAGAGGTTAAAAGTCAGGTTATATATATATATATATATATATATATATATATATATATATATATATATATATATATATATATATATATATATATATATATATATATATACAGTACATGAGGTGTGAGAGATACATGTCTAGTACATATTACGTGTTTGTCACTGATTATAATGCGAAAATCTCATGCAGCTCCTCAGAGCTGGGGCGCGTGCCCAAAATACAGCAGGCATTACCCCTCTGAACAGCAGCGCTGAGTCGCTGGAACAGAAAACTAGCTGCCCTGGGATCCCTAGTTACCCTAATGAGTCTTTTGCCTAGCTCCTTGAGGAACTTAGATGCACTCTTTTTCCCATGAGCCAAGGGTCTCTGAGCCAATGGGAACAAACATATAATGATGGGTAAGTTCTCCATATTTTCTTGACTTCTGGGACTCCCTGAAGGTGGCAGCTGCCCCTCCTTCCTCCCTGGTGTATTGGAGATAGGTATCAGCCAAGGTAGATGCACATGTGTAGTCCCACACCACCTGCTTGCCCTCTGTCCAGGCTTGAAGGGTGATACCATCTGGACGCTTTTGGCTGCTATCAGATATGCATAGTTGGGGTGGCTCCCTTACTGCTGGGCATCCGGCTGTTGTGAGGCTCCTCTTGATAATGTTATTAACCTCTTCATGTCTTGCAATCTTCCCCTCGGATTTAAGAACACAAGACCATGTACCGAATCGGTCTGCTGCTTCACTGCCACAAATACACCTGTGTTCGGCGAGAATAGGGGCGGCAAGTCGAAGGGCAACACCAATGCGGATGGTCTGTGGGTTGAGGAGTATGCCAAGACTGGAGTTGGGAACAGCCAACAGAAAGTCCCCTACATGAGGAGCTCTCACTGCCAGGTGGCGGGCTCTATCCTTCCCTGACACACTCTGAAGCATTGTTGAGGCTATATTCTCTACTACTGGTCCATCCCAGTGCGACTGTTTGTAGTTGTTGGGGGAGCATATATATATATATATAATATATATATATATATATATATATATATATATATATATATATATATATATATATATATATATATGTCGTGCTGAATAAGCAGAACTTGCAATTTTGGCTTAAATAGCAACGCTCATCTTGCCATATAAGACAAGCGAAAATTTGTGTATGCAATAATTTCGCAAAATTTATTCTGAACCTAACAAAAAAAATATATTTCATTGTGTTTGTTTATTATTAAATTATTGTAAACGTATCTAAAATTTATTTAGTTGGATTAGGCTAAATTAAAATGCGCTTGTTATAATAAGGTTAGGTAAGTTTTCTAAGATTCTTTTAGTACAAAATTATTAATTTTTACATTAACATAAATGTAGGAAGGTTAGTATGGGCCACCACCATGACTACAAATGGAAGTTTTACAGACGAATTACAGGAGTGTACACCACAGCAACGCTGCTGTGGGATATGTCTGTACAAACCTAAGTTTGCGGCCCATACTAACCTTACTACAGTGTATAAATATACCTAATTGAATGACTCTTATTGTAGCCAGCTGGCCTAGTGGTTAACGCACTGACCTGAAGTTTTACGACTCACTATGGGTTCAAGCCCCACCCGTTCCCTGACTTGTTTACGATAGTGTTATTACGATTTCATAAGTCGTGCCACATGAGTGTTAGCAAACATAACAAATTCCAATCGCAGCAAAATAGAAAGTTAATCAGCCGAGGGCAGAGTTCTGAACATTACTTTATCTCCGCCTCACAAGAGCCACGGATAAATAAACAAGTCATGGCTTTGTATCATCCTCTTGCGGACTCGACCGACACGCTAATGTCCTCCTTCAGAGCAGCACATTTTGCAGACCTGGTGAACGTAAAGAAATATTTCACTGTCTGGATAAATTCAGTCAGAAATGTCAACTGCTGGGGACCTTTGAAGTCCCTTGAACCTTGATGCTTGGAACCTAGCTGAGGTTCTTACTGCTTGGAACCTAGCTGAGATTCTTACTGCTTGGAACCTAGCTGAGATTCTTACTGCTTGGAACCTAGCTGAGATTCGTACTTCTTGGAACCTAGCTGAGATTCTTACTGCTTGGAACCTAGCTGAGATTCGTACTTCTTGGAACCTAGCTGAGATTCTTACTGCTTGGAACCTAGCTGAGATTCGTACTTCTTGGAACCTAGCTGAGATTCTTACTGCTTGAACCTAGCTGAGATTCTTACTGCTTGGAACCTAGCTGAGATTCTTACTGCTTGGAACCTAGCTGAGATTCTTACTGCTTGGAACCTAGCCGAGATTCTTACTGCTTGGAACCTAGCTGAGATTCTTACTGCTTGGAACCTAGCTGAGATTCTTACTGCTTGGAACCTAGCTGAGATTCTTACTGCTTGGAACCTAGCTGAAATTCTTACTGCTTGGAACCTAGCCGAGATTCTTACTGCTTGGAACCTAGCTGAGATTTTTACTGCTTGGAACCTAGCCGAGATTCGTACTTCTTGGAACCTAGCTGAGATTCTTACTGCTTGAACCTAGCTGAGATTCGTACTTCTTGGAACCTAACTGAGATTCTTACTGCTTGAACCTAGCCGAGATTCGTACTTTTTGGAACCTAGCTGAGATTCTTACTGCTTGGAACCTAGCTGAGATTCTTACTGCTTGAACCTAGCTGAGGTTCTTACTGCTTGGAACCTAGCTGAGGTTCTTACTGCTTGAACCTAGCTGAGGTTCTTACTGCTTGGAACCTAGCTCAGGTTCTTACTGCTTGGAACCTAGCTGAGATTCTTACTGCTTGGGACCTAGCCGAGATTCTCACTTCTTGGAACCTAGCTGAGATTCTTACTGCTTGGAACCTAGCTGAGATTCTTACTGCTTGGAACCTAGCTGAGATTCCCACTGCTTGGAACCTAGCCGAGATTCTTACTTCTTGGAACCTAGCTGAGATTCTTACTGCTTGGAACCTAGCTGAGATTCTTACTGCTTGGAACCTAGCTGAGATTCTTACTGCTTGGAAAATAGCTGAGATTCTTACTGCTTGAACCTAGCTGAGGTTCTTACTGCTTGGAACCTAGCTGAGGTTCTTACTGCTTGGAACCTAGCCGAGATTCTTACTGCTTGGAACCTAGCCGAGATTCTTAATGCTTGGAACCTAGCCGAGGTTCTTACTTCTTGGAACCTGGCCGAGATTCTTACTGCTTGGAACCTAGCTGAGATTCTTACTGCTTGGAACCTAGCTGAGATTCTTACTGCTTGGAACCTAGCTGAGATTCTTACTGCTTGGAACCTAGCTGAGATTCTTACTTCTTGGAACCTAGCCGAGATTCTTACTGCTTGGAACCTAGCTGAGATTCTTACTTCTTGGAACCTAGCCGAGATTCTTAATGCTTGGAACCTAGCTGAGATTCTTACTGCTTGGAACCTAGCCGAGATTCTTAATGCTTGGAACCTAGCTGAGATTCTTAATGCTTGGAACCTAGCTGAGATTCTTACTTCTTGGAACCTAGCCGAGATTCTTAATGCTTGGAACCTAGCTGAGATTCTTACTTCTTGGAACCTAGCCGAGATTCTCACTGCTTGGAACCTAGCTGAGATTCTTACTGCTTGGAACCTAGCTGAGATTCTTAATGCTTGGAACCTAGCTGAGATTCTTACTGCTTGGAACCTAGCCGAGATTCTTACTGCTTGGAACATAGCCGAGATTCTTACTGCTTGGAACCTAGCTGAGATTATTACTGCTTGGAACCTAGCCGAGATTCTTACTGCTTGGAACCTAGCCGAGATTCTTACTTCTTGGAACCTAGCTGAGATTCTTACTGCTTGGAACCTAGCTGAGATTCTTACTGCTTGGAACCTAGCTGAGATTCTTACTGCTTGGAACCTAGCCGAGATTCTTACTGCTTGGAACCTAGCCGAGATTCTTACTGCTTGGAACCTAGCCGAGATTCTTAATGCTTTGAACCTAGCTGAGATTCTTACTTCTTGGAACCTAGCCGAGATTCTTACTGCTTGGAACCTAGCTGAGATTCTTACTTCTTGGAACCTAGCTGAGATTCTTACTTCTTGGAACCTAGCTGAGATTCTTACTTCTTGGAACCTAGCTGAGATTCTTACTTCTTGGAACCTAGCTGAGATTCTTACTGCTTGGAACCTAGCTGAGATTCTTACTGCTTGGAACCTAGCTGAGATTCTTACTGCTTGAAACCTAGCTGAGATTCTTACTGCTTGGAACCTAGCCGAGATCCTTACTGCTTGGAACCTAGCCGAGGTTCTTACTTCTTGGAACCTAGCCGAGATTCTTACTGCTTGGAACCTAGCTGAGATTCTTACTGCTTGGAACCTAGCTGAGATTCTTACTTCTTGGAACCTAGCTGAGATTCTTACTTCTTGGAACCTAGCTGAGATTCTTACTGCTTGGAACCTAGCTGAGATTCTTACTGCTTGGAACCTAGCTGAGATTCTTACTGCTTGAAACCTAGCTGAGATTCTTACTGCTTGGAACCTAGCCGAGATTCTTACTGCTTGGAACCTAGCCGAGATTCTTACTTCTTGGAACCTAGCTGAGATTCTTACTGCTTGGAACCTAGCTGATATTCTTACTGCTTGGAACCTAGCTGAGATTCTTACTTCTTGGAACCTAGCTGAGATTCTTACTGCTTGGAACCTAGCTGAGATTCTTACTGCTTGGAACCTAGCTGAGATTCTTACTGCTTGGAACCTAGCTGAGATTCTTACTTCTTGGAACCTAGCTGAGATTCTTACTGCTTGGAACCTAGCTGAGATTCTTACTGCTTGGAACCTAGCTGAGATTCTTACTGCTTGGAACCTAGCTGAGATTCTTACTGCTTGGAACCTAGCCGAGATTCTTACTGCTTGGAACCTAGCCGAGATTCTTACTTCTTGGAACCTAGCTGAGATTCTTACTGCTTGGAACCTAGCTGAGATTCTTACTGCTTGGAACCTAGCTGAGATTCTTACTGCTTGGAACCTAGCCGAGATTCTTACTGCTTGGAACCTAGCCGAGATTCTTACTGCTTGGAACCTAGCTGAGGTTCTTACTTCTTGGAACCTAGCTGAGATTCTTACTGCTTGGAACCTAGCTGAGATTCTTACTGCTTGGACCCTAGCTGAGATTCTTACTGCTTGGACCCTAGCTGAGATTCTTACTGCTTGGAACCTAGCTGAAATTCCAGCTCAGTAATCTGGCCTGTCTTGAAGATGGTGGTCAGTATACAACAGTATTCCAGACTGGAGAGAAAAAGTGACTTGAAAAGTATCATCACTGACTCAGCATCTCTTGTCTTGAAAGTTCTAGTTAACCTGTCCATCATTTTCCTTGTGGTAGCAATAACAACATTGGTGTGATCCTTCAATGTGAGATCTTCCTACATCATTACTCCTAAGTCTCGCACATGATAGATTCACTCTATTGAATAATTAGAGTTTGTCTTGTACTCTGTTACAGTCTTTATTTCCTCCATTCTTCCATAGCAGAGCAAGTGAAACTTTTCCTTGTTAAACATCATATTGTTGTCTGAGGTCCACTGGAAGACTTGATTTATATCCGCCTGAAGATTCACTGTGTCTTCGAGGGACGACACTCTCATAGAGATTCTGGTGTCATCAACAAAGAATGTTACACTGCTATGATTTATGTCCTTGTTAATGTTGGATATAAGAATGAGAAACACAAGTGGGGCGAGTACTGTGCCTTGATGAACAGAAGTGGGCGAGTACTGTGCCTTGACGAACAGAAGTGGGGCGAGTACTGTGCCTTGATGAACAGAAGTGGGGCGAGTACTATGCCTTGACGAACACAAGTGGGGCGAGTACTGTGCCTTGAGGAACAGAAGTGGGGCGAGTACTGTGCCTTGAGGAACAGAAGTGGGGCGAGTACTGTGCCTTGAGAAACAGAAGTGGGGCGAGTACTGTGCCTTGAGGAACAGAAGTGGGGCGAGTATTGTGCCTTGAGGAACAGAAGTGGGGCGAGTACTGTGCCTTGAGTAACAGAAGTGGGGCGAGTACTGTGCCTTGAGTAACAGAAGTGGGGCGAGTACTGTGCCTTGAGGAACAGAAGTGGGGCGAGTACTGTGCCTTGAGAAACAGAAGTGGGGCGAGTACTGTGCCTTGAGGAACAGAACTTTTCACTGTGTCAGCCTCTGACTTAACTCTCTTTACTACTCTCTTTCTTCTATTTGTTATGAAGTTGAAAATCCATCTGCCTACTTTTCCAGTTATTCCTTTCGCACCATGGTCGCACTAGTTAACGCTTTTACAAAATCATTGCACACTACATAAGCATTTAGCTTGTCTTCCAGAGCCTCCATAACAGCATCATAATGATCCAGCAGTTATGAAAGGCAGGAGAGACGTGTTTTAGACCCATGCTGCCCTGGGGAAAGTATGACCAGGCACCTAAGCCACCAGTCTTACCCAAACTTTTTTTTAAAAAACTCCCACAGACTTTCCACAGGATTAAGCAAGCTATACCTAGAGCAGCTTCATATGCATGCATATATATATATATATATATATATATATATATATATATATATATATATATATATATATATATATATATATATACACTTGCTCATATATTCTAAGAGGTGTATATACGGGACTGTATATTTGTAAAGGTGAACAAGGAGTGTGTGTGTACCTGCGTCGCTGTCAGTGGACAACCCACTGACAGCGACACCTTCACCAGTAATCTGTTCTTGAGAAGCAATACATCAGTGACCTTAACACCATCAAGGTCAGTATAAAAGTGTGTAACAGCCTGGTTGATCAGGCCCTGATCGAGCTGGATGTCGTGGATGGTGTTATCCAGCAGATGGTGCAGCTGGATGGTGTTATCCAGTAGCTGGTGCAGCTGGATGGTGTTATCCAGCAGCTGGTGCAACTGGATGGTGTGACAGAGAGAAATGGTAGGAAGGTGAGGAATGATGGAACAGAAGGATAGAAGAGAGATAACAGAAGAAATAATAGATGACATAAGAGATAACAGAAGAAATGACAGAAAAGAGGAGAGATAACAGAAGAAATTACAGAAGATATGAAAGAAATGAGTGAAGAGATGAAAGAAGAGACGCCATATGTTTTGTGACTTGTCTGAGGTGGTGAACTTGTTCAGACTTGTGAAGGAAGATGCTCACTCAGGTGAGTCCACCCTGAGAAGCATTGTAAGAATGAGAGTATCAGTGAAGACCCTCTCTTTCACACACACACTAGACGTGCTCTAAACCCACACAAGTTCCTTTGATACAAGGAACCAAACACACACAGGGTCTCCTGATACAAGGAACTACACAGGGTCCTCTGTTACAAGGAACTACACAGGGTCCTCTGATACAAGGAACTACACAGGGTCCTCTGTTACAAGGAACTACACAGGGTCCTCTGATACAAGGAACTACACAGGGTCCTCTGTTACAAGGAACTACACAGGGTCCTCTGTTACAAGGAACTACACAGGGTCCTCTGTTACAAGGAAATACACAGGGTCCTCTGTTACAAGGAACTACACACACACAGGGTCCTCTGATACAAGGAACTACACACAGGGTCCTCTGATACAAGGAACTACACACAGGGTCCTCTGATACAAGGAACTACACACACACAGGGTCCTCTGATACAAGGAACTACACACACACAGGGTCCTCTGATACAAGGAACTACACACACACAGGGTAATCTGATACAAGGAACTACACACAGGGTCCTCTGATACAAGGAACTACACACAGGGTCCTCTGATACAAGGAACTACACACAGGGTCCTCTGATACAAGGAACTACACACACACAGGGTCCTCTGATACAAGGAACTACACACAGGGTCCTCTGATACAAGGAACTACACACAGGGTCTTCTGATACAAGGAACTACACACAGGGTCCTCTGATACAAGGAACTACACACACACAGGGACCTCTGATACAATAAACTACACACAGGGTCCTCTGATACAAGGTACCACACAAACAGGGTCCCCTGATACAAGGAACCACACACAGGGTCCTCTGATACAAGGAACCACACACACACAGGGTCCCCTGATAAAAGGACCTACACACAGGGTCCTCTCATACAAAGAACCACACACATACACACAGGGTCCTCTCATACAAGGAACTACTCACAGTGTTCTCTGATACAAGGAACAACACACAGGGTCCCCTGATAAAAGGAACTACACACAGGGTCCTCTGATACAAAGAACCACACACATACACAGGGTCCTCTGATACAGACCACACACACACGGGTCCTGATACACACACACACAGGGTCCTCTGATACAAGGAACGCACACACACAGGGTCCTCTGATACAAGGAACCACACACACACAGGGTCCTCTGATACAAGGAACCACACACACACAGGGTCCTCTGATACAAGGAACCACACACACAGGGTCCCCTGATACAAGGAACCACACACACAGGGTCCCTGATACAAGGAAAACACACACACAGGGTCCCTGATACAAGGAACCACACACACACAGGGTCCCCTGATACAAGGAACCACACACACACAGGGTCCCTGATACAAGGAACCACACACAGGGTCCTGATACAAGGAACCACACAGGGTCCCTGATACAAGGAAGCACACACACACAGGGTCCCCTGATACAAGGAACCACACACACACAGGGTCCCCTGATACAAGGAACCACACACACACAGGGTCCCCTGATACAAGGAACCACACACAAACACAGGGTCCCCTGATACAAGGAACCACACACACACACAGGGTCCCCTGATACAAGGAACCACACACACACAGGGTCCCCTGATACAAGGAACCACACACACACACAGGGTCCCATGATACAAGGAACCACACACACACAGGGTCCCCTGATACAAGGAACCACACACACATACCTCAAAGGCGATGGGTCCGGACAATATCTCCCCGTGGGTTCTTCGGGAAGGAGCTGAGGTACTGAGTGTGCCACTTACCACAATATTCAACACATCCCTTGAAACTGGGCAGCTACCTGAAGTATGAAAGAAGGCCAACGTAGTCCCCATTTTTAAAAAAGGAGACAGAAAAGAGGCACTAAACTATAGACCGGTGTCACTTACATGTATAGTGTGCAAAGTCCTGGAGAAAATCATCAGGAAAAGAATGGTGGAGCACCTCGAGCTGAACAGGATAATAAACACCAGACAGCATGGATTCCGGGAAGGCAAATCCTGTGTAACAAACCTCCTAGAGTTCTATGATAAAGTAACAGAGGTAAGGCAGGAGAGAGAAGGGTGGGTTGATTGCATTTTCCTGGAATGCAGGAAGGCCTTCGACACAGTTCCTCACATGAGATTAGTAAAGAAGTTGGAAGAACAAGCAGGTATAACAGGAAGGGCACTGGAATGGATCAGGGAATACCTCAAAGGGAGGCAACAACGGGTCATGGTGCGTGGTGAGGTATCACAGTGGGCGCCTGTGACGAGCGGTGTACCGCAGGGGTCAGTCCTAGGACCAGTGTTATTCCTGGTATATGTAAATGACATGACGGATGGGATAGACTCAGAAGTGTCTCTATTCGCGGATGATGTGAAAATAATGAGGAGAATCGCATCGGAAGAGGACCAGGCAGGGCTGCAAACAGACCTGGACAAGCTCGACATCTGGTCTAGCAGTTGGCTTCTCGAATTCAATCCCTCCAAATGCAAAGTCATGAGGATCGGAGAAGGGCAAAGAAGACCGCTGACAGAGTACAAGCTAGGCAGACAAAGGCTACAAACCTCGGCAAAGGAGAAAGACCTTGGAGTGAGTATAACGCCTAGCACGTCTCCGGAGGCACACATCAACCAGATAACTGCGGCAGCATATGGGCGTCTGGCAAACCTTAGATTAGCGTTCCGTTACCTTAACAAGGAATCGTTCAAGACACTGTATACCGTGTACGTCAGGCCCATACTAGAATATGCAGCACCAGTCTGGAACCCACACCTGGTCAAGCACGTAAGGAAACTAGAGAAAGTGCAAGGTTTGCGACAAGGTTAGTTCCACAACTCAGGGGCCTGTCTTATGAAGAAAGGTTGAGGAAATAGGACTAACAACACTGGAGGAAAGAAGGGTCAGAGGAGACATGATAACGACATACAAAATACTGCGGGGAATTGACAAGGTAGATAGTGACAGGTTGTTTCAGAGAGGGAACACAGAAACAAGGGGACACAACTGGAAGCTGAAGACTCAGATGAGTCAAAGGGATGTCAGGAAACATTTCTTCAGCCACAGAGTAGTCAGGAAGTGGAATGGACTAGAGAAAGATATAGTGGAGGCAGGAACCATACATAGTTTTAAGACAAGGTATGATAAAGCTCATGGAGCAGGGAGAGCAGAGACCCAGTAGCAGACAGCGAAGAGGCGGGGCCAGGAGCTGAGTCTCGACCCCTGCAACCACAATTAGGTGAGTACAATTAGGTGAGTACACACACAGGGTCCCATGATACAAGGAACCACACACACACAGGGTCCCCTGATACAAGGAACCACACACACACAGGGTCCCATGATACAAGGAACCACACACACACAGGGTCCCCTGATACAAGGAACCACACACACACAGGGTCCTCTGATACAAGGAACCACACACACACAGGGTCCCCTGATACAAGGAACAACACACACACAGGGTCCCCTGATACAAGGAACCACACACACACAGGGTCCCCTGATACAAGGAACCACACACACACAGGGTCCTCTGATACAAGGAACCACACACACACAGGGTTCTCTGATACAAGGAACCACACACACACAGGGTCCCCTGATACAAGGAACCACACACACACAGGGTCCCTGATACAAGGAACCATACACACACAGGGTCCCCTGATACAAGGAACCACACACATACAGGGTCCCCTGATACAAGGAACCATACACACACAGGGTCCCCTGATACAAGGAACCACACACACACAGGGTCCTCTGATACAAGGAACCACACACACACAGGGTCCTCTGATACAAGGAACCACACCCTCAGTGATCATTCTCTACACTCATTAATCCAAGTTTTCCCACTGAGAGAGATTAATCAAAATTTCCACTCCCACAGGCTAACCTAACTTCAATACGTTAGTGCCCAGTATTGAGACCAGTAAGTAAGTAAGTTTATTCAGGTATACACAAATACATTTACATACATTATCATACATAGCAGCATATGTGTAGAGAACCAGGATAACCCAAAAAGTCAGACAGAGTGACTTATTTCCATTGCCAAAGTTCTGGTATGGTGCCATTACTGACAATATATACCGTAATTTATGTAGTTAACTGCCGCTAATTTCTGTATTTAAATGGTTCAGAGAACAGACTGATGATAAAGACTCCAGGTGTGGGACTGATTACCTAATACTCGTTCTGATTTTTAACTCTTCTTTGTATTTGACTGAGGAAGTCATTGGATGGCGAAACGTTTCTAACTCATCTTCATTATGTGTATTAATAAAGCATCTTGCATCCCATTTTACTGTGATATAAATGGTATATAAGCTACTTCTCCGCCCATATGTTGTACTTTTCCCAACACTGTTGGACTGTACGCTTCGACTCCAGGCTGCAGGGACTGATTTACCTCAAACTACTACTCCTCCTCTTCCACCGTTCTTGTCTGTGTTGAACTGAAGAAGCCATTGGCTGGCGAGAAGTTTCTAAGTGTTAAGGAGGCCTCTTAACACCTCTTGTTAAGTGGGTTTCACAAGTGTCAATCTGCAAGTGGGTCACTTACGTGGAAAGTCATGTATGTTACACAGATTAGGTCCTGATCCACCGCGAGGCCTGGTCACAGACCGGGTCGCGGGGGTGTTGACCCCCGAAACCCTCTCCAGGTATATTCCGGGGCCCGGTCTGAGACCAGGCCTCGTGGTGGATCAGGGTCTGATCAACCAGGCTGTTACTGCTGGCCGCACGTAATCCAACATACGAACCACAGCCCGGCTGGTCAGGTACCGACTTTAGGTGTATGTCCAGCGTCTTCTTGAAGACAGCCAGGGGTCTATTGGTAATCCTCCTTATGTATGCTGGGAGACAGATGAACAGTCTTGGGCCCCTGACACTTACTGTGTTCTCTCTTAATGTAATTGTGGCGCCCCTGCCAAGTCTTTTGCTTTCATAGGGAGTGATTTTCTCGTGCAAGTTTGGTATTAATCTCTCGGTTTTTCCAAGTGTATATTATCATGTATCTTTCTCGCCTGCGTTCCAGGGAATACAAATCAAGGGACTTAGCAGTTCCCAGTAATTCATGTGCTCTATCGTACTTATGTGTGAGAGCCGTTACACTTTAAGTATCTGGAAATTTTGGGGTTAAAACGCTGACCGTCAGTTTCAAAGCTCTCCTCTGGCGCGCCCACCAGCCCATGGCCGGGCGCCCATCAAGCAGGCTATTACTGCTGGCCACACGCAGTCCAACGTACGAACCAGCCCGGCTGATCGGGAACTGACTTGTGTTTCTTACCCAACATTGTCCGTAATTCTACCAACATTATCACTCTTCTGTTTATTCATCGACATTGTTTATTACAACTTAATTTGAGTTTACGACTATTACCTTTACCTTTGACACCTTTGGTGAGAATATTAAAATGGTATAAAATACCGACACCTTTGGTGAGTTGAGAGTTTTTCTACGCCCGCCAGCCCGAGCCAATTCACAACTACACCTGCTGCCTTTGTATGTGTCTTAATCATCAAACTGTCGTTATTTTATACTATTTTCAACACCCTATAAATACTCATGTACTCTTTACCCAGATAGATCTGTTTGTGTTTGATAAAGCCCACTGTGTGGGCGAAACGTTGTCAATAAAGGATCACATTATACTACATTTGTGTTTATTTTCCCATCGTGTGGGTATTTTATAGCATTAATCTCCAGTTAAACGGTTCGACGGCTTGAGACTGCACTTTATAACGCACTGAGGACTTGTTTGCTTAGTTAACTTCGCTTGTAGACTATCGACACGCGAGAGTCATTAAGGCCGCATGTCACCTGTTTACCACTAATCAAGAATGCTTTAATCTCATGTGTGAGCTCATTGGGGTTAATGCAAACTCTGTGAGTGGTATTAATGTGAACTCCAAGTGAATATACACTGAGATATATACATCTGCAAGAGTATATACACTCATCAGTGTACACATATACACCACACTCGTTACACTATACACAAGGTGTGTTGTGCCAAGTTACCAGGACTGTTGTGTTCTCACCAGACTGTTGCTGGGCCAGGCTTGTCTGGTGTTTACTTAGTCAACCAGGCTCTTGCTGCTGGCAGCCCACAGGCCCCAAACACCCATCACACTTTGGTTGATCCAGTACGTCCCAGTGTGTGGATTTTATATTAATCTATACAATTATATATAATTACATATATAATGCGTGCGGCCAGCAGTAACAGCCTGGTTGATCAGACCCTGAGCCACCGTGAGGCCTGGTCATGGACAGGGCGGCGAGGGCGTCGACCCCCGGAACACCCAGGTAGGTAGACACACAGTGTGCTGCAATGCTATATGATAGCTATATAGCTCGGAAATGGGTCAGGCTCGTCTGGTGCTAGCCTGGTCAACCAAGCTGTTGCTGGTTCACTGCCCCACATATCCATCACAGCCTGGTTGATCTGGCACCTGGTGAAGATACTTGTCCAGTTTCTTCTTGAAGACTTCTACACTGGTTCCAGCAGTGTTTCTGATATCTTCTGGTAAGATGTTGAATAATCTGGGACCCCGGATGTTGATACAGTGTTCTCTTATTGTGACCACGGATGTTGATACAGTGTTCTCTTACTGTGACCACGGATGTTGATACAGTGTTCTCTTATTGTGACCACGGATGTTGATACAGTGTTCCCTTATTGTGCCCCCGGATGTTGATACAGTGTTCTCTTATTGTGACCACGGATGTTGATACAGTGTTCTCTTATTGTGACCATGGATGTTGATAGTGTTCTCTTATTGTGACCACAGATGTTGATACAGTGTTCTCTTATTGTGACCATGGATGTTGATACAGTGTTCTCTTATTGTGACCACGGATGTTGATACAGTGTTCTCTTATTGTACCCACGGATGTTGATACAGTGTTCTCTTATTGTGACCACGGATGTTGATACAGTGGTCTCTTATTGTGACCACGGATGTTGATACAGTGTTCTCTTATTGTGCCCACGGATGTTGATACAGTGTTCTCTTATTGTGACCACAGATGTTGATACAGTGTTCTCTTATTGTGACCATGGATGTTGATACAGTGTTCTCTTATTGTGACCACGGATGTTGATACAGTGTTCTCTTATTGTACCCAAGGATGTTGATACAGTGTTCTCTTATTGTACCCACGGATGTTGATACAGTGTTCTCTTATTGTGACCACGGATGTTGATACAGTGTTCTCTTATTGTACCCACGGATGTTGATACAGTGTTCTCTTATTGTACCCACGGATGTTGATACAGTGTTCTCTTATTGTGACCACGGATGTTGATACAGTGTTCTCTTATTGTGACCACGGATGTTGATACAGTGTTCTCTTATTGTACCCACGGATGTTGATACAGTGTTCTCTTATTGTACCCACGGATGTTGATACAGTGTTCCCTTATTGTGACCACGGATGTTGATACAGTGTTCTCTTATTGTGACAACGGATGTTGATACAGTGTTCCCTTATTGTGACCACGGATGTTGATACAGTGTTCTCTTATTGTGCCCACGGATGTTGATACAGTGTTCTCTTATTGTGACCACAGATGTTGATACAGTGTTCTCTTATTGTGACCATGGATGTTGATACAGTGTTCTCTTATTGTGACCACGGATGTTGATACAGTGTTCTCTTATTGTGCCCACGGATGTTGATACAGTGTTCCCTTATTGTGACCACGGATGTTGATAGTGTTCTCTTATTGTGACCACGGATGTTGATACAGTGTTCTCTTATTGTGACCACAATCTGATATTTAACTTAAAAGTCTGTTCTGCTCTGTTCAGATTGTTTAATTTAAAAAATATCCTCAAGTACGTATTTTGTATATGGTAAAACCTGATATAAAAATCGCGGTATATAGATAATTTAAAAGGCATATTTATATGTTGAAGAGTCTTGGGCTATGGATGTTGATACAGTGTTCTCTTATTGTACCCACGGATGTTGATACAGTGCTCTCTTATTGTGCCCACGGATGTTGATAAAGTGTTCTCTTATTGTGACCATGGATGTTGATACAGTGTTCTTGGGCTATGGATGATGATACAATGTTCTCTTATTGTACCACGATGCCCCCACTTTTCACCTGTTTCCCCTGAAGAGTCAACCATGGTAAGAATACAACACAGCTGTTATTTCACCAGTGACAAC
>WNWK01011297.1:35000-65297 GCA_009830355.1 Cherax destructor
CAATTGCAAAAAACTATAGACTAATAGTGCTAACTTCACACATTAAAATCCTTGAACGGGTCCTAAGAAGCCAGATTGTCAATCACAACAATTGCACAATTCAGGGCAACATGGGTTTAAGGCAGGTCGCTCCTGCCTTCCACAACTGGTGGGTCATTACGATGCTGTCCTGGAGGCTCTGGAAGACAAGTTAAATGCTGATGTAGTCTACATTGATTTTGCAAAAACATTGACAAGTGTAGCCATAATGTGATAGCTCACGAAATGCGTGCAAAAGAAATAACTGGAAAAGTGAGCAGAAGCCAGAGTAGTAGTAGTAAACAGTGAAGTCAGAGGCTGACACAGTGAAAAGTTCTGTTCAAGGCACAGTACTCGCCCCACTTCTGTTCCTCAAGGCACAGTACTCGCCCCACTTCTGTTCCTCAAGGCACAGTACTCGCCCCACTTCTGTTCCTCAAGGCACAGTACTCGCCCCACTTCTGTTCCTCAAGGCACAGTACTCATCCCACTTCTGTTCCTCAAGGCACAGTACTCATCCCACTTCTGTTCCTCAAGGCACAGTACTCGCCCCACTTCTGTTTCTCATTCTTATATCCAACATTAACAAGGACATAAATCATAGCAGTGTAACATTCTTTGTTGATGACACCAGAATCTCTATGAGAGTGTCGTCCCTCGAAGACACAGTGAATCTTCAGGCGGATATAAATCAAGTCTTCCAGTGGACCTCAGACAACAATATGATGTTTAACAAGGAAAAGTTTCACTTGCTCTGCTATGGAAGAATGGAGGAAATAAAGACTGTAACAGAGTACAAGACAAACTCTAATTATTCAATAGAGTGAATCTATCATGTGCGAGACTTAGGAGTAATGATGTAGGAAGATCTCACATTGAAGGATCACACCAATGTTGTTATTGCTACCACAAGGAAAATGATGGACAGGTTAACTAGAACTTTCAAGACAAGAGATGCTGAGTCAGTGATGATACTTTTCAAGTCACTTTTTCTCTCCAGGCTGGAATACTGTTGTATACTGACCACCACCTTCAAGACAGGCCAGATTACTGAGCTGGAAAACGTATACCTGTATACCTGGAGAGGGTTTCGGCGGTCAACGCCCCCGCGGCCCGGTCAATGACCAGAATTTTCAACAAAATCACTTTATAAAAGCAATAGACTTAACAGACAGTGCAAAATACTTCTAATAAATATACTAGGAAAGAACTCAGTGTAAGGGAACCTCGACTTTTTAACGCCCTCCCGTCATGCATAAGGTAAACTTGTTAAGTTCCTCAAGTCAGTTCATGATCAAGTGGGCTGTGTGTATATGTATGACTGCATGCGGCCAGTGCCAACAGCCTCATCGATCAGACCAGGACTTCTGGTTGCTGGTTTGATTGACCAGGCTATTACTGCAGGCCGTGTTCAGTGCATCCTATGCACCAAGCCCGGGTGATCAGGAACCATCCTGAGGAACCTATTAGGTTCTCTCTTAAAGAGAACCAGATGTTGGTGACTTTACTTATGTATGTTGGTACAAGTGTAGAAATCTTCTTGAGGAAACTGGACAAGTATCTTCACCAGGTGCCAGATCAACCAGGCTGTGATGAATATGTGGGTCAGCGGGCTTCCAGCAGCAACAGCCTGATTAACCAGGCAAACACAAGACGAGCCTGGCCCATGGCCGGGCTCCTGGAGTAGAAAAACTCTCAGAACTCATCAAAGATTTGAAGTAGAAAGTTGAAAAAACTGAGCGTCTACTACATTTATTGAGTTCTCTTTTTATAATAATAATAATAATTTCTACAAGTACATGATACAACTTATACAGACCATAGCTGTCATCAATGACATACTATATAGAAAACACTTGGTTATGCAGAGCATTTCTGAGCTGGAAAACGTACAGAGAACTTTCACTACTCGTATACACTCACTCAAACATCTGAACTACTGGGAACACTTAAATCACCAACAGTATTCCTTGGAACGTTGGCAATAAAGGTAATGTACACCTGGAGAATCAGGGAGGGACTGGTCCCCAAACATGAATACTGAAGTCACTCAGTATGACAAGAGACTTGGCAGACAATGCAAAATACCTCTATTAAACATCAGGGGCGCGATGAGTACACTAAGAACTCGATTAGTGTTAGAGGTCCCCGACTCTACAACACCTCCCTCCGTGTATAAGAGGCATTCCCAATAAACCTCTGGCTAGACCAAAACCAAGCAGTTCAAGCTCATGTCTTGTCACAAACCTCTGGCTGTCTTCAAGAGTGAACTGGCAAAGTTCCTGGAATCAGTACCTGACCAGCCGGGCTGTGGGTCTACATTGGACTGCGTGTGGCCAGCAGTAACAGCCTGATTGATCAGACCTTGATTCACCAAGAGGCCTGGTCTCAGAAAGTGCCGTGAGGGCGTTGACCCCCGGTAACGTCCTTCAGGTACAGTTTTGTTATGGAGAGTTTGAAGTGATAATCACGTCTACAGTTCTTTTACACAGTTTGTAGCGATATCTACAGTCTTATTGTTTGTAAAGGTAATCTCTACAGTCTTGTTATTGTTTGTAAAGGTAATGTCTACAGTCTTGTTATTGTTTGTAAAGGTAATCATGTCTACAGTCTTGTTATTGTTTGTAATCATGTCTACAGTCTTGTTATTGTTTGTAATCATGTCTACAGTCTTGTTATTGTTTGTAATCATGTCTACAGTCTTGTTATTGTTTGTAATCATGTCTACAGTCTTGTTATTGTTTGTAATCATGTCTACAGTCTTGTTATTGTTTGTAATCATGTCTACAGTCTTGTTATTGTTTGTAATCATGTCTAGTCTTGTTATTGTTTGTAAAGGTAATTATGTCTACAGTCTTGTTATTGTTTGTAATCATGTCTAGTCTTGTTATTGTTTGTAAAGGTAATTATGTCTACAGTCTTGTTATTGTTTGTAAAGGTAATTATGTCTACAGTCTTGTTATTGTTTGTAAAGGTAATTATGTCTATAGTCTTGTTATTGTTTGTAAAGGTAATTATGTCTACAGTCTTGTTATTGTTTGTAAAGGTAATTATGTCTACAGTCTTGTTATTGTTTGTAAAGGTAATTATGTCTACAGTCTTGTTATTGTTTGTAAAGGTAATTATGTCTACAGTCTTGTTATTGTTTGTAAAGGTAATTATGTCTACAGTCTTGTTATTGTTTGTAAAGATAATTATGTCTAGAGTCTTGTTATAGAGAGTTTTAAGAATAAATCTATATAATGTACTGGGGTTTCAAGCCTACCGACTACTTGATGATCATTAAGGCTGCTAGGTTACCTTACACCACTAGACAAGAATATCATTAATGCCTAAGTTAGGAATTAAACTAAATTATCATATATATGCTGAGGAAAAAATAATTTTGATTAAGTGGTAGGTGGGTATAAGGTTTGTCGGGAAACTGGACAAGTGTCTTAGTCATATGATGACCCGCAGCTGGAGCTTTTGGTCATCTGACCGAGGCCTTCCGCTGGCTTACCAGTCCACCTCTTTAAAAATCATGGTTCTATATATATATATATATATATATATATATATATATATATATATATATATATATATAATGCAACTTCAAGACCACTGTAAGACCTGTGTATATGTATGCAATAAATGAATAAAAACCCAGGCTAAATGTCAAAATTTTGTATGGTATTTATTGCAATATATAAATTTGAATTGACTTTATCCTCGTTTAAATTCTACAATACATATTGTAGTACACAAGGCTATCGTAAAAAAAATATTACGTAACCAGAAAATCAATTTACATTACTCCAGTGGACACAAGTCCCACTGATTTTATTGGATTATTATTGATTAAATTATACGTATCTTAGTAAATAATTTAAAAAAATGGAAATTAATGAATAGTCAAAATATAATGAGGATTTAACAAGAAATAAATATATGTACGTAATCCGTATAATAATTTCATTTTTTTCAATGGAAATAAGTCACATTATTGAATTTTCTGGTTTATTATGTGTTAAATACCATTGGTTTTAGTAAACAAAAACAACTGTGAAAGTTTGAAATTATTAATGTGACTTGAATAAAACTAATAATTTAAAATTATTAATTTGAGGTTAATTAAAATATATTCAAAATTATTGGTTTTAGACGAAATGAATAGTAAACAATTAAATAATTTAAAACTTTCACAGTGGGAACCACTGTGAAAGTTATAAATTATTAATGTAACGTGAATATAAATAATAATTTGGAATTATTAGTGTTAGAACTGGATGGTAAACCACTGTGAAAAGATTAAAATGATTAATTTGAGGTGATTAAAAGCAATAATTTAAAATTAATAGTGTTGGAGGCAGTGGATAGTAAACACAAGATCTTCGAGGGACCTTTAACCCCGCACAAGTTTCTTCTATGTCATATTACAGGTTTCTGGAGGCCCTCCAGCACGCACTTACCTATCTCACACTCGCACAAGCACTTAAATGTGCAGTGTGGCGCACCACACGCACTGGTTATTCCTTGTAAGTGTATAATAATCACCGTGATGAGCGCGAGCGAGGAGCGACACTCTTCTCACTTCCACCACCACAACAACACTGACCAACAACACTACTGTTCACTCTCTTAATACTGCTGGCAACTCTCTCTTAATACTTGCCATATACCTCCCTACATCTACCTCCTTCCCTCTACCTCCCTACCTCTACCTATCTCCCTACCTCCTTCCTTCAACCTCCTTACCTCCTTCCCTCTACCTCCCTACCTCAACCTATCTCCCTACCTCTACCTATCTCCCTACCTCAACCTATCTCCCTACCTCCTTCCCTCTACCTATCTCCCTACCTCAACCTATCTCCCAACCTCTTTCCCTCTACCTACCTCCTTCCCTCTACCTCCCTAACTCTATTATTTGACAAGGAAGCGCTAAACCTGTAGGGGTTATATAGTGCCTGGAGTGACCACTGACCAAGGACCTGAAAGAGGCTTCACGGGGTCAACGCCCCCGCGACCCGGTCCCAGACCAGAGCCTCTTCGTGGATCAAGATCTGATCAACCAGGCTGTTACTGCTGGCCGCACGCCTTTCCCAAGCATAAATTCGTTGTCTACAACCTTTTATAAGCGTAAATTAGCTGTCTCCAACCTTTTCTAAGCGTAAATTACCTGTCTCCAACCTTTTCTAAGCGTAAATTAGCTCTCTACAACATTTTCTAAGCTTAAATTAGCTATCTATAACCTTTTCTAAGCTTAAATTAGCTGTCTACAACCTTTCTAAGCTTAAATTAGCTGTCTACAACCTTTTCTAAGCTTAAATTAGCTGTCTACAACATTTTCTAAGCATAAATTAGTTGTCTACAACCTTCTTTTTAAAGATGGGGTAATTCTCTACTTTTGCTTTATAGTTTTCTATCTATCTTGCGTGTCTGGTCAATACCAAGCTGATAGATTTCTTGCTTCTCTCTACTTTATACGAGGCATAATTAGCAAATTTCCTAAATTTGCTTGTAACAGATAAGTGAACTGTAGATATAAATCCATATGTACTCCTGATAACCCTTTTGAGGCCTAGTTCCTAGGCCTATTGTGTATCCATATGCTCTTGTGCTACCATCCACAGGATGGATATGAGGTGCACAATAAACAAGCCACTACCATCCACAGGATGGATATGACCAGGCCTCGTGGTGGATCAAGGTATGATCAACCAGGCTGTTACTGTTGGCAGCACGTAATCCAACGTACGAAGCACAGACCGGCTGGTCAGGTACCGACTTGAGGTGTCTGTCTAGCTCCCTCTTGAAGACAGCCAGGGGTCTATTGGTAATCCCCCTTATGTATGCTGGGAGGCAATTGAAGAGTCTTGGGCCCCTGACACTTATTGTGTTGTCTCAGTTACTCGTGGCTCCTCTGCTTTTCACTGGGGGAATGTTGCATCGCCTGCCGAGTCTTTTACTTTTATAGGAAGTGATTTCCATGTGCAGATTTGGGACAAGTCCCTCTACGATTTTGTCCTCCTGGACAATACGACGTTTCGGTCCCTCCTGGACAATATTAGTCTTGTTCCAGCCACAGTATTGTCACTTTTTATTTCTTATATCTCTAAGTTTCATTTAGTATCCTCTATCCATTCTCTTTCCTTTGTGTCTTGCTTAACCATGCTTCTCCTCAGTGTTTCTCTCTTCTTCCTCAGTGTTTCTCTCTTCTTCCTCAGTTATTCTTCTCTCTACCTCCCCTAACATCCTCCTCGACGCCTCACACGCACCTTCCTCTTTCATATGTTCTTTCTTTCATGTTATTAAACTTCCTGTAACTGTTCTCTGTTTTGTTCTTTCATGTCCTCTTGTGTGTGTGTGTACTCACCTATTTGTACTCACCTATTTGTGGTTGCAGGGGTCGAGTCATAGCTCCTGGCCCCGCCTCTTCACTGATTGCTACTAGGTCCTCTCTCTCCCTGCTCCATGAGCTTTATCAAACCTCGTCTTAAAACTATGTATGGTTCCTGCCTCCACTATGTCGCTTTCTAGGCTATTCCACTTCCTGACAACTCTATGACTGAAGAAATACTTCCTAACATCCCTTTGACTCATAGGAGTCTTCAACTTCCAATTGTGACCCCTTGTTTCTGTGTCCTCCCTCTGGAACATCTTGTCTCTGTCCACCTTATCTATTCCTCGCAGTATTTTATATGTCGTTATCATGTCTCCCCTAACCCTCCTGTCCTCTAGTGTCGTCAGGCCGATTTCCCTTAACCTTTCTTCGTAGGACAATCCCCTTAGCTCTGGGACTAGTCTTGCTGCAAACCTTTGCACTTTCTCTAATTTATTGACGTGCTTGACCAGGTGTGGGTTCCAAACTGGTGCTGCATACTCCAGTATGGGCCTGACGTATATGGTGTACAGAGTCTTGAATGATTCCTTAGTGAGGTATTGGAACGCTATTCTTAGGTTTGCCAGCCGCCCGTATGCTGCAGCAGTTATCTGATTGATGTGTGCCTCAGGAGATGTGCTCGGTATTATACTCACCCCAAGATCTTTTTCCTTGAGTGAGGTTTGCAGTCTTTGGCCACCTAGACTATACTCTGTCTGCGGTCTTCTTTGCCCTTCCCCGATATTCATGACTTTACATTTGGCAGGGTTAAATTCAAGGATCCAGTTACTGGACCAGGCTTGCAGCCTGTCCAGGTCTCTTTGTAGTCCTGCCTGATCCTCAACTGATTTGATTCTTCTCATCTGGTCCAGCAATTGGCTTCTCGAATTCAATCCCTCCAAATGCAAAGTCATGAGGATCGGAGAAGGGCAAAGAAGACCGCTGACAGAGTACAAGCTAGGCGGACAAAGGCTACAAACCTCGGCAAAGGAGAAAGACCTTGGAGTGAGTATAACGACAAGCACGTCTCCGGAGGCACACATCAACCAGATAACTGCGGCAGCATATGGGCGACTGGCAAACCTAAGATTAGCGTTCCGTTACCTTAACAAGGAATCGTTCAAGACACTGTATACCGTGTACGTCAGGCCCATACTAGAATATGCAGCACCAGTCTGGAACCCACACCTGGTCAAGCACGTAAAGAAACTAGAGAAAGTGCAAAGGTTTGCGACAAGGTTAGTTCCACAACTCAGGGGTCTGTCTTATGAAGAAAGGTTGTGTGTTAGTTACCATTTTGTCCTAGGCACATGTCGATTAGACACTAGGCCTGTTGTATGTATGTGTGTGTGTGTGTAACGAAACACTTCGAAATGTTTCGGCCCCGCCGGGAATTGAACCCGGGCCCTCCGTGCGTAAAGCAAGAGCGCTAGCCACCATGTCATCGGGGTGTGTACTCACCTATTTGTACTCACCTATTTGTGGTTGCAGGGGTCGAGTCATAGCTCCTGGCCCCGCCTCTTCACTGATTGCTACTAGGTCCTCTCTCTCCCTGCTCCATGAGCTTTATCAAACCTAGTCTTAAAACTATGTATGGTTCCTGCCTCCACTATGTCGCTTTCCAAGCTATTCCACTTCCTGACAACTCTATGACTGAAGAAATACTTCCTAACATCCCTTTGACTCATAGGAGTCTTCAACTTCCAATTGTGACCCCTTGTTTCTGTGTCCCCTCTCTGGAACATCTTGTCTCTGTCCACCTTATCTATTCCTCGCAGTATTTTATATGTCGTTATCATGTCTCCCCTAACCCTCCTGTCCTCTAGTGTCGTCAGGCCGATTTCCTTAACCTTTCTTCGTAGGACAATCCCTTAGCTCTGGGACTAGTCTTGTTGCAAACCTTTGCACTTTCTCTAATTTCTTGACGTGCTTGACCAGGTGTGGGTTCCAAACTGGTGCTGCATACTCCAGTATGGGCCTGACGTATATGGTATACAGAGTCTTGAATGATTTCTTAGTGAGGTATTGGAACGCTATTCTTAGGTTTGCCAGCCGCCCGTATGCTGCAGCAGTTATCTGATTGATGTGTGCCTCAGGAGATGTGCTCGGTATTATACTCACCCCAAGATCTTTTTCTTTGAGTGAGGTTTGCAGTCTTTGGCCACCTAGACTATACTCTGTCTGCGGTCTTCTTTGCCCTTCCCCGATATTCATGACTTTACATTTGGCAGGGTTAAATTCAAGGAGCCAGTTACTGGACCAGG
Organism: Cherax destructor; assembly: GCA_009830355.1. Taxonomy (NCBI): domain Eukaryota; kingdom Metazoa; phylum Arthropoda; class Malacostraca; order Decapoda; family Parastacidae; genus Cherax; species Cherax destructor. Next base: position 43,644 of record WNWK01011297.1, read on the forward strand.
CTTGCAGCCTGTCCAGGTCTCTTTGTAGTCCTGCCTGATCCTCGACTGATTTGATTCTTCTCATTAACTTCACATCATCTGCAAACAGGGACACTTCTGAGTCTATCCCTTCCGTTATGTCATTCACATATACCAAAAACAGTACAGGTCCTAGGACTGACCCTTGTGTTGTGTGTGTGTTTTGTGTTGTGTGTGTGTGTTTTGTGTTGTGTGTGTGTGTGATTTGTGTTGTGTGTGTGTTTTGTGTTGTGTGTGTGTGTTTTGTGTTGTGTGTGTGTGTTTTGTGTTGTGTGTGTGTTTTGTGTTGTGTGTGTGTGTGTGTGTGTGTGTGTGTTTTGTGTTGTGTGTGTGTGTGTGTTTTGTGTTGTGTGTGTGTGATTTGTGTTGTGTGTGTGTTTTGTGTTGTGTGTGTGTGTGTGTGTGTGTGTGTTTTGTGTTGTGTGTGTGTGTGTGTGTGTGTGTGTTTTGTGTTGTGTGTGTGTGTTTTGTGTTGTGTGTGTGTGTGTGTACTCACCTAATTGTACTCACCTAATTGTGGTTGCAGGGGTCGAGACTCAGCTCCTAGCCCCGCCTCTTCGCTGTCTGCTACTGGGTCTCTGCTCTCCCTGCTCCATGAGCTTTATCATACCTTGTCTTAAAACTGTGTATGGTTAGTGCCTCCACTATATCTTTCTCTAGACTATTCCACTTCCTGACTACTCTGTGGCTGAAGAAATGCTTCCTAACATCCCTTTGACTCATCTGAGTCTTCAGCTTCCAGTTGTGTCCCCTTGTTTCTGTGTTCCCTCTCTGGAACATCCTGTCACTGTCTACCTTGTCAATTCCCCGCAGTATTATGTAAGTCGTTATCATGTCTCCTCTGACCCTTCTTTCCTCCAGTGTTGTTAGTCCTATTTCCCTCAACCTTTCTTCATAAGACAGACCCCTGAGTTGTGGAACTAACCTTGTCGCAAACCTTTGCACTTTCTCTAGTTTCTTTACGTGCTTGACCAGGTGTGGGTTCCAGACTGGTGCTGCATATTCTAGTATGGGCCTGACGTACACGGTATACAGTGTCTTGAACGATTCCTTGTTAAGGTAACGGAACGCAAATCTTAGGTTTACCAGTCGCCCATATGCTGCCGCAGTTATCTGGTTTATGTGTGCCTCCGGAGACGTGCTTGGCATTATACTCACTCCAAGGTCTTTCTCCTTTGCCGAGGTTTGTAGCCTTTGTCCGCCTAGCTTGTACTCTGTCAGCGGTCTTCTTTGCCCTTCTCCGATCCTCATGACTTTGCATTTGGAGGGATTGAATTCGAGAAGCCAATTGCTAGACCAGATGTCGAGCTTGTCCAGGTCTGTTTGCAGCCCTGCCTGTTCCTCTTCCGATGTGATTCTCCTCATTATTTTCACATCATCTGCGAATAGAGACACTTCTGAGTCTATCCCGTCCGTCATGTCATTTACATATACCAGGAATAACACTGGTCCTAGGACTGACCCCTGCGGTACACCGCTCGTCACAGGCGCCCACTGTGATACCTCACCACGCACCATGACCCGTTGTTGCCTCCATTTGAGGTATTCCCTGATCCATTCCAGTGCTCTTCCTGTTATACCTGCTTGTTCTTCCAACTTCTTTACTAATCTCATGTGAGGAACTGTGTCGAAGGCCTTCCTGCAGTCCAGGAAAATGCAATCAACCCACCCTTCTCTCTCCTGCCTTACCTCTGTTACTTTATCATAGAACTCTAGGAGGTTTGTTACACAGGATTTGCCTTCCCGGAATCCGTGCTGTCTTGTGTTTATTATCCTGTTCAGCTCAAGGTGTTCCACCATTCTTTTCCAGGAAAATGCAGTCAACCCACCCTTCTCTCTCTCTTGCCTTACCTCTGTTATTTTATCATAGAACTCCAGGATGTTTATTACACAGGATTTGCCTTCCCTGAATCCGTGCTGTCTGGCGTTGATTATCCTGTTCTGCTCCAGATGCTCAACCATTCTTTTCCTGATGATTTTCTCCAAGACTTTGCACACTATACACGTAAGTGATACCAGACTATAGTTTAGTGCCTCTTTTCTGTCTCCTTTTTTAAAGATGTGGACTACATTGGCCTTTTTCCATATCTCAGGTAGCTTCCCAGTTTCAAGGGATGTGTTGAATATTATGGTAAGTGGCACACTCAGAACCTCAGCTCCTTCTCGAAGGACCCACGGGGAGATATTGTCTGGACCCATCGCCTTTGCGGTATCAAGGTCACTGAGTAACTGCTTCACCTCCCCCTCAGTTGTGTGTATGCCCTCCAGCACTTGATACATCCCTTGTTGGTGACACATCCCGTCCTGTCCACCCAGCTGCCTTCCTGCCTCCACTGTGAATACTTCCTTAAACCTCGAGTTGAGCTCCTCACATACCTCTTGATCATTACTTGTGAGTTCCCCATCTTCTCTCCTCAGTCTTATCACCTGGTCCTTGACTGTTGTCTTCCTTCTGATGTGACTGTACATCAGTTTCGGGTCAGACTTGACTTACGATGCTATGTCATTTTCGTACTGTTTCTGGGCCTCCCTCCGTACCTGTGCATACTCGTTTCTAGCTCTTCGACTAATCTCTTTGTTTACTTGGGTTCTTTGCCTTCTGTACCTTTTCCATTCTCTGACACTCTGAGTCTTCGCCTCCCTGCACCTTTGGGTAAACCAGGGGCTCTTTCTGGTCTTCCCATTTAATCTTTTTCCTTTGGGTATAAACTGTTCCTCTGCCTCCTTGCACTTTGTCACTACGTATTCCATCATTTCATTTACTGACTGTCCTTCCATTTCTCTTTCCCACAGAACCTCCTGCAGGAAATTCCTCTTACCCGTGTAGTCCCTTCTTTTAAAGTCTGGTTTGTCTCTTTCAGCACCGTTTTCCCTCTCTATCTGTAGCTCTACAATGTACTCAAAGCTCAGCACCATATGGTCACTGGCTCCCAGGGGGCTCCCGTGTGTTATGTCCTCGATATCTGAGCTGTTCAGGGTGAATACAAGGTCCAGCCTTGCTGGTTCATCCTCTCCTCTCTCTCTCTGGTCGTGTCCCTGACATGTTGGTGCATCAAGTTTTCCAGTACCAAGTCCATCATCTTGGCTCTCCAAGTTTCTGGACCCCCACGTGGTTCTTGGTTCTCCCAGTCGATCTCCCTGTGATTGAAATCGCCCATGACCAGTAACTTCGCTCTGCTCATGTGCGCTTTTCTTGCCACGGTACCTGACCACCATTGCTCTGTTGTTCTCGTCATATTCCTCTCCTGGCCTCCTGCAGTTCTGTGGTGGGTTATACATCACTGCAATGACTATCTTGTGCTCCCCAGACTGGATGGTACTTACTATAAAGTCCCTTTCTCTACACACCTCCATTCCTTCCATTTCCTCGAATCTCCAATGGTTCCTTACGAGCAGTGTGACCCCTCCTCTCCCCCTGCTCCTTCTGTCTTTCCTCAGGATCTGATATCCCTGTGGGAAGATTGCGTCTGTTATTGCCTCATTTAGTTTAGTTTCTGTGATGGCTATGATGTCTGGGGACATCTCACCTATTCTTTCGTTTCACTCTTCATACTTATTCGTGATTCCATCCGCATTTGTGTACCAAATCTTCAACCTCGTTTCCAATGCTGTGTCCCTGGGGGGATCATGGTGGGTTGGGGGGTGTGGGCTGGGTTCCCATAGGGGGTTGCCGCATGGGTGGGGGGGGGTTGTATGGTTGGAGTGTGGGTTGGTGGGGTGGGGTTTGTGATGGGGTAGGGTAGTTGTGATGGTGGGTTTTAGGTTGCTGGGGTGGGGACAGGGGGAATGATGGGAGTGTGTGATGTTAAAATATATGGTTGCAGTTAGGTTGCTGTGATTTGAGGCCCTCCGTGAGTGCTTCCGGTGGGTGTTTGTCCTGCTTGGGCCTGGTGCCCTCTGTACCTCACTGTCTCCTCTCTCTCCTCTTTTCACTTTCTTATCCTCTCCTTTAGGGCTTCCCTTTCTTACTGCGTTCTGTCCCGATCTAGGTATACAGTCTGGTACTCCTGAGTCGCCCTCAGCCGTGCTTTCTCTTGCAGGATCATGGTAAGGTCTGATTCTGCATTGAAGATTACTTTGAGGGGCCGATTTCTTCCCCTTGTGTACCATCCGATTCTCCGAAAATTTGTCACCTGGGACATGTCTTTCCCTGTTGCTAGCATGATGCCTTTAATCCTTTCTTTATCCTCCTGTGTGTGTGTGTGTGTGTGTGTGTGTGTGTGTGTGTGTTTGTGTGTGTGTGTGTGTGTGTGTGTGTGTGTGTGTGTGTTGTGTTGTGTTGTGTTGTGTGTGTGTGTGTGTGTGTGTGTGTGTGTGTGTGTGTGTGTGTGTGTGTTGTGTTGTGTTGTGTTGTGTGTGTGTGTGTGTGTGTGTGTGTGTGTGTGTGTGTGTGTGTGTGTGTTGTGTTGTGTTGTGTGTGGTGTGTGTGTACTCAAATATTTGTGGTTACAGAGGTCGATTCATAGCTCCTGGCCCCGCCTCTTCACTGATTGCTACTGGGTCCTCTCTCTCCCTGCTCCATGAGCTTTATCAAACCTAGTCTTAAAACTATGTATGGTTCCTGCCTCCACTACGTCACTTTCTAGGCTATTCCACTTCCTGACAACTCTATGACTGAAGAAATACTTCCTAACATCCCTTTGACTCATAGGAGTCTTCAACTTCCAATTGTGACCCCTTGTTTCTGTGTCCCATCTCTGGAACATCTTGTCTCTGTCCACCTTATCTATTCCTCGCAGTATTTTATATGTCGTTCTCATGTCTCCCCTAACCCTCATGTCCTCTAGTGTCGTCAGGCCGATTTTCCTTAACCTTTCTTCGTAGGACAATCCCCTTAGCTCTGGGACTAGTCTTGTTGCAAACCTCTGCACTTTCTCTAATTTCCTGACGTGCTTGACCAGGTGTGGGTTCCAAACTGGTGCTGCATACTCCAGTATGGGCCTGACGTATATGATGAACAGAGTCTTGAACGATTCCTTAGTGAGGTATTGGAACGCTATTCTTAGGTTTGCCAGTCGCCCGTATGCTGCAGCAGTTATCTGATTGACGTGCGCCTCAGGAGATGTGCTCGGTATTATACTCACCCTAAGATCGTGTTCCTTGAATGAGGTTTGCAGTCTTTGGGCCCCTAGACTGTACTCTGTCTGCGGTCTTCTTTGCCCTTCCCCGATCTTCATGACTTTGCACTTGGTGGGGTTAAACTCTAGAAACCAGTGTGTGTGTGATGGGGAGGGTTGTACTACCAACCCCAGGATGCAACCCACAATAGTCGACTAACACCTAGATACCTATTTACTGAGACAGGGTAATAGCTCTTAGCTTGTAAACTTAGGGTAGGTTAGGTTAGGGTAGGTTAGGATAGGCTAGGCAAGGCTAGGTTATAGTATGTTAGGACAGACTTGGTTATTGTAGGTTAAAACAGGCTAGGTTAGGAAAGGCTAGATTAGGGTAGGTTAGAAGAGGCTAGGTTAAGACAGGCTAGGTTAGGGTAGGCTAGGTTAAGTTAAGACAGGCTAGGTTAGGATAGGCTAGGTTAGGACAGGCTAGGATAAGGTAGGCTAGAACAGACTAGGTTACGATAAGTTAAGACAGGCTGAGTTAGGTTAGGTTAGGTTAACACTTCCTTATAGCACTCAGTCCGTGTGTCTGTCAAACTGTCAGAGTTACATATAAACAAGACTAAGCCTGGCTGCCACAACAACATCACAAGTTGATCCATAAACCTATTTACCTTCCTATCAAATTCAATATCTTGCACATAAGTCTCCAACTTTTCCCAAAATCTATAATACTAATATAAACTAATGCTACTTCTTCCACTACTATTATGGCTATTGCAACTAGTACTATTGCTACTAGTACTATTGCAACTAGTACTATTGCTACTAGTACTATTGCAACTAGTACTATTGCTACTAGTACTATTGCTACTAGTACTATTGCTACTAGTACTATTGCTACTAGTACTATTGCTGCAACTACTACAATTACTACTGCTCACACTATTACTAGTGCTACCACTATTACTACTACTTTTACTACTGCCACTACTACTACTGATACTACTACTACTGCCACTACTACTACTGATACTACTACTACCATTGCTAATACCACTATTACTACTACACTGTGTCATTAATACTGCGTGGTCTCACACGGCGTCACTAGTACTGCGTGGTCTCACACGGGGTCACTAGTACTGCGAGGTCTCACACGGCGTCACTAGTACTGCGTGGTCTCACACGGGGTCACTAGTACTGCGTGGTCTCACACGGGGTCATTAGTACTGCGTGGTCTCACACGGGGTCACTAGTACTGAGTGGTCTCACACTGGCTCACTAGTACTGCGAGGCCTCACACGGTGTCACTAGTACTGCGAGGTCTCACACGGTGTCACTAGTACTGCGTGGTCTCACACGGGGTCACTAGTATTGCGAGGTCTCACACGGTGTCACTAGTATTGCGAGGTCTCACACGGTGTCACTAGTACTGCGAGGTCTTACACGAGGTCACTAGTACTGCGAGGTCTCACACGGGGTCACTAGTACTGCGAGATCTCACACTGGGTCACTTGTACTGCAAGGTCTTACACGGGGTCACTAGTACTGCGAGGTCTCACACGGTGTCACTAGTACTGCGAGGTCTCACACGGTGTCACTAGTACTGCGTGGTCTCACACGGGGTCACTAGTACTGCGAGGTCTCACACGGTGTCACTAGTACTGCGAGGTCTCACACGGTGTCACTAGTACTGCGAGGTCTTACACGAGGTCACTAGTACTGCGAGGTCTCACACAGGGTCACTAGTACTGCGAGATCTCACACTGGGTCACTTGTACTGCAAGGTCTTACACGGGGTCACTAGTACTGCGAGGTCTCACACGGTGTCACTAGTACTGCGAGGTCTCACACTGGGTCACTTGTACTGTGAGGTCTCACACGGGGTCACTAGTATTGCGAGGTCTCACACGGATTTACTAGTATTGCGAGGTCTCACACAGTGTCACTAGCACTGCGAGGTCTCACACGGGGTCACTAGTATTGCGAGGTCTCACACGGGGTTACTAGTACTGCGAGGTCTCACACGGTGTCACTAGTACTGCGTGGTTTCACACGGTATCACTAGTATTGCTTGGTCTCACACGGTGTCACTAGTACCGCGGTATCACACTGGGTCACTAGTACTGCGAGGTCTCACACGGGGTCACTAGTACTGCGAGGTCTCACACGGGGTCACTAGTACTGCGAGGTCTCACACTGGGTCACTAGTACTGCGAGGTCTCACACTTGGTCACAGCTGTCAGGTCTCCACGTGTCACTGTACGGTGTCTCACACGGTGTCACTAGTACTGCGAGGTCTCACACGGGGTCACTAGTACTGCGAGGTCTCACACGGGTCACTAGTACTGCATGGTCTCACACGGTGTCACTAGTACTGCGTGGTCTCACACGGTGTCACTAGTACTGCGGGTCTCACACGGTGTCACTAGTACTGCGAGGTCTCACAAGGGTCACTAGTACTGCGGTCTCACACGGTGTCACTAGTACCGGTCTCACACGGGGTCACTAGTACTGCGAGTGTTCAACGGGTCACTAGTACTGCGAGGTCTCAACTGGGTCACTAGTACTGCGAGGTCTCACACTTGGTCACAGTACTTCGAGGTCTCACACGTGTCACTAGTACCGAGGTCTCCACGTGTCCTGTACTGCGAGGTCTCACGGTCCACTAGTACTGCGGGTCTCACCGGGTCACTAGTACTGCAGGTCTCACACGGTGTCACTAGTACTGCGTGGTTTCACACGGTATCACTAGTACTGCGAGGTCTTACACTGGGTCACTAGTACTGCGAAGTCTCACACGGTGTCACTAGTACTGCTTGGTCTCACACGGTGTCACTAGTACTGCGGTTCATCACACTAGTGGTCACTAGTACTTGCTGTAGGTCTCACAGGGTCACAGTACTGCGAGGTTCACACGGTGTCACTAGTACTGCGAGGTCTCACACGGTGTCACTAGTACTGCGAGGTCTCACACGGTGTCACTGTACTGCAGTGTCTCACAGGTGTCACATGTACGCAGGTCTCACACGGGTCACTAGTACTGCGAGTTCGGTCACTACGGTAGGTCACTAGTACTGCGAGTCTCACACGGTGTCACTAGTACTGCGTGGTCTCACATGGGTCACTGTACTGGGTCTCACACGGTGTCACTAGTACTGCTGCAGTGTCTCACCCACGGTGTCACTAGTACTGCAGGTCTCACACGGTGTCACTAGTACTGCGTGGTCTCACACGGTGTCACTAGTACTGCGTGGTCTCACACGGTGTCACTAGTACTGCGGTCTCACACGGTGTCACTAGTACTGCGAGGTCTCACACTGGGTCACTAGTACTGCGTGGTCTCACACTGGGTCACTAGTACTGCGAGGTCTCACACTGGGTCACTAGTACTGCGAGGTCTCACACTTGGTCACATGTACTGCGAGGTCTCACACGGTGTCACTAGTACCGAGTGGTCTCACACGGTGTCACTAGTACTGCGAGGTCTCACACGGGGTCACTAGTACTGGAGGTCTCACACGGGTCACTAGTACTGCTGGTCTCAACGTGTCACTAGTACGCGTGGTTCACACGGTGTCACTAGTACTGCGGTCTCACACGGTGTCACTAGTACTGCGAGGTCTCACACGGTGTCACTAGTACTGCGGGTCTCACAGGGTCACTAGTACTGCGGTCTCACACGGTGTCACTAGTACTGCGTGGTCTCACACGGTGTCACTAGTACTGCGAGGTCTCACACGGGTCACTAGTACTGCGAGGTCTCACACTTGGTCACATGTACTGCGAGGTCTCACACGGTGTCACTAGTACCGAGTTGTCTCACACGGTGTCACTAGTACTGCGAGGTCTCACACGGGGTCACTAGTACTGCGAGGTCTCACACTGGGTCACTAGTACTGCGATGGTCTCACACGGTGTCACTAGTACTGCGTGGTCTCACACGGTGTCACTAGTACTGCGGTCTCACACGGTGTCACTAGTACTGCGAGGTCTCACAGGTGTCACTAGTACTGCGTGGTCTCACACGGGTCACTAGTACTGCGAGGTCTCACACGGGTCACTAGTACTGGAGGTCTCACACGGGTCACTAGTACTGCAGGTCTCACACGGTGTCACTAGTACTGCGAGGTCTCACGGTGTCACTAGTACTGCGGGTCTCACACGGTGTCACTAGTACTGCAGGTCTCACACGGGTCACTAGTACTGCTGAGGTTCATAGGTCACTATGTACTGCAGGTCTACACTGGTGTCACTAGTACTGCGTGGTCTCACAGGTGTCACTAGTACTGCGAGGTCTCACACTGGTGTCACTAGTACTGCGAGGTCTCACACGGGTCACTAGTACTGCGAGGTCTCACACGGTGTCACTAGTACTGCGTGGTCTCACACGGTGTCACTAGTACTGCGTGGTCTCACACGGGGTCACTAGTACTGCGGTCTCACAAGGGGTCACTAGTACTGCGAGGTCTCACACGGTGTCACTAGTACCGAGTGGTCTCACACGGGGTCACTAGTCAGTAGAGCTGTATCAACCTGGTCACCGGACCATCGAAAAAGGTTTAAAAGTAGACCTAAAACTAGACAGAAGTTTAAAAGCTTTTGTGTGAGTGAAGACCCGTTACTGAGACGAGTTTCACCAGCACCCCAGTTCGAGCCTCTCTCCCTTCTCTTTACCCACTGAGAACCAATCGTTACCACTCGAGTTGACGCTACCTCCTCCGTGTCCTTCACTTCAGTCTAGTTAATGAGTGCAATAATAATAATAATAATAATAATAATAATAATAATAATAATAATAATAATAATAATAATAATAATAATAATAATAATAATAATAATCTTTATTTCTACCAGTACATGTACAAGGTATACACACCATAGTTGACATCAATAACATACTACTATATAGAAAGACCCTTGTTATGATGAGCATTTCCCGCAAATTAGGTCAGTTTTGTCCCAGGATGCGACACACACCAGTCGAATAACACCCATGTACCTACTTACTGCTAGGTGAACATGGACAGCAGGTGTCTTAAGGAAACATGTCCAAATGTTTCCACCCGTACCGGGGATCGAACCCCTACTAGAAATATTGAAGGTAAAACCTTAGGTAGGTTCAAATATAAGTTAGATAAATACAGTCATGTCATATGACATGACTCTGTGTCATATTGCATGACTTTGATACGACACACAGACTTGTACTTTCTACCAGACCTGTTGTACTGCCTACCAGACCTGTTGTACTGTCTACCAGACCTGTTGTACTGTCTACCAGACCTGTTGTACTGTCTACCAGACCTGTTGTACTGTCTACCAGACTTGTTGTACTGCCTACCAGACCTGTTGTACTGCCTACCAGACCTGTTGTACTGTCTACCAGACCTGTTGTACTGTCTACCAGACCTGTTGTACTGTCTACCAGACCTGTTGTACTGTCTACCAGACATGTTGTACTGCCTACCAGACCTGTTGTACTGCCTACCAGACATGTTGTACTGCCTACCAGACCTGTTGTACTGTCTACCAGACCTGTTGTACTGTCTACCAGACATGTTGTACTGCCTACCAGACCTGTTGTACTGTCTACCAGACCTGTTGTACTGTCTACCAGACCTGTTGTACTGCCTACCAGACCTGTTGTACTGTCTACCAGACCTACTGTACTGTCTACCAGACCTGTTGTACTTTCTACCAGACCTGTTGTACTGCCTACCAGACCTGTTGTACTGCCTACCAGACCTGTTGTACTGCCTACCAGACCTGTTGTACTGCCTACCAGACCTGTTGTACTGCCTACCAGACCTGTTGTACTGTCTACCAGACATGTTGTACTGTCTACCAGACCTGTTGTACTGCCTACCAGACCTGTTGTACTGTCTACCAGACCTGTTGTACTGTCTACCAGACATGTTGTACTGCCTACCAGACCTGTTGTACTGTCTACCAGACCTGTTGTACTGTCTACCAGACCTGTTGTACTGCCTACCAGACCTGTTGTACTGTCTACCAGAGCTACTGTACTGTCTACCAGACCTGTTGTACTGTCTACCAGACCTGTTGTACTGTCTACCAGACCTACTGTACTGTCTACCAGACCTGTTGTACTGTCTACCAGATCTGGTCTCCCTGGTTCTGTCATCTGATCCCTGTACTCTAGACAGCGGTCAGCTGGGACGGTAACACACCAGAGGTGTTACAGAATTAATCTAGCATTATAAATGAGGTGTCGGACTTACACTGTGTGGCAGTGGCAGGTGTTGGTGTATGAGGTACACTGTGTGGTGGTGACAGGTGTTGTATGAGGTACACTGTGTGGCAGTGGCAGGTGTTGGTGTATGAGGTACACTGTGTGGTGGTGACAGGTGTTGTATGAGGTACACTGTGTGGTGGTGACAGGTGTTGTATGAGGTACACTGTGTGGTGGTGACAGGTGTTGTATGAGGCACACTGTGTGGTGGTGACAGGTGTTGTATGAGGTACACTGTGTGGTGGTGACAGGTGTTGTATGAGGTACACTGTGTGGTGGTGACAGGTGTTGTATGAGGTACACTGTGTGGTGGTGACAGGTGTTGTATGAGGTACACTGTGTGGTGGTGACAGGTGTTGTGTGAGTGTGAGATTACACTTTGTAGTGGATGGAAATAAATGGTATAAAATACCGACAAAGTGGAAAGATAAACACATAAGCAGTATAATGTGATCCTTTATTGACAACGTTTCGCCCACGCAGTGGGCTTTATCGAGTCACAAGATAGAAGATACATGATTATTTATAGGATTTAGTCAGGTGGAGAATGCTGGGTCAGGTGGAGAATGCTGGGTCAGGTGGTCACTTATCTGTATATCCAACAACTTCAACCAGAACAACGGCTTCTACAACATAGCTGAACGTATTGCCAAGAAACTTCTTCATCGCTATCCCACATAGAACTTAAGACTGGAACACTGCAGAAGGTCTACCCATATACTTGTCCAATCTCTTTTTAAGCTACCCAAGGTTTTAGACTCTATCACCCTACTTTGAAGACTGTCACATGCAGCATTCTCCACCTGACCCAACATTCTCCACCTGACCCAACATTCTCCACCTGACCCAACATTCTCCACCTGACCCAGCATTCTCCACCTGACCCAACATTCTCCACCTGAACCAGCATTCTCCACCTGACATAGCATTCTATACCTGACCCAACATTCTCCACCTGACCCAGCATTCTCCACCTGACCCAGCATTCTCCACCTGACCCAGCATTCTCCACCTGACCCAACATTCTCCACCTGACCCAGCATTCTCCACCTGACATAGCATTCTATACCTGACCCAACATTCTCCACCTGACCCAGCATTCTCCACCTGACCCAGCATTCTCCAACTGACCCAGCATTCTCCACCTGACCCAACATTCTCCACCTGACCCAGCATTCTCCACCTGACCCATCATTCTCCAACTGACATAGCATTCTATACCTGACCCAACATTCTCCACCTGACCCAGCATTCTCCACCTGACCCAGCATTCTCCATCTGACCCAGCATTCTCCACCTGACCCAACATTCTCCACCTGACCCAGCATTCTCCACCTGACCCAGATTCTCCACCTGACCCAGCATTCTCCACCTGACCCAGATTCTCCACCTGACCCAACATTCTCACCTGACCAGCATTCTCACCTGACCAACATTCTCCACCTGACCCAACATTCCCACCTGACAACATTTCACCTGACCGCATTCTCACCTGACCCAGCATTTCACCTGACCCAATTTTCCACCTGACCAGCATTCTCCATACTCCACTGATTCTCACTGCCAGATTTCACTGACCAGATTCTCCACTGACAACATTCTACCTGACCAGATTTCACTTGACCAGCATTCTCCACCTGACCAACTTTCACCTGACCAGCATTCTCCACCTGACCCAGCATTCTCCTGACCACATTCTTCACCTGACCCAGCTTCTCCACCTGACCAGCATTCTCCACTGACCCATTCTCACCTGACACATTCTCACCTGACGCATTCTCACCTGATCGCATTCTCCACCTGCTTCCTAACTTTCACCTGACCAACATTCTCCACCTGACACATTCTCACCTGACCCAGATTCTCCACCTGACACATTTCACCTGACCCCATTTCCACCTGACCCAGCATTTCCACCTGACCCAGCATTTCCACCTGATACTTCTCACCTGACCAGCATTCTCACCTGACCCAGCATTCTCCACCTGACCCAGCATTCTCCACCTGACCCAGCATTCTCCACCTGACCCACATTCTCCACCTGACCCAACTTCTCACCTGACCCAGCATTCTCCACCTGACCCAGATTCTCCACCTGACCCAGCATTCTCCACCTGACCCAATTCTCCACCTGACCCAGCATTCTCACCTGACCCAGATTCTCCACCTGACCCAACATTCTCCACCTGACCCAGCATTCTCCACCTGACCAACATTCTCCACCTGACCCACATTCTCCACCTGACCCAACATTCTCCACCTGACCCAGCATTCTCCACTTGACCCAGCATTCTCACTGACCACATTCTCCACCTGACCCAGATTCTCACCTGACCCACATTTCCACCTGACACATTCTCACTGACCTGCATTCTCCCTGACCCAGATTTCACTGAAATTCTCACCTGACAGATTCTCACCTGATACATTTCACCTGACCAGCATTCTCCACCTGACCCAGATTCTCACTGACACATTCTCACCTGACCTGCTTCTCCACCTGACCAGCATTCTCCACTGACACATTCTTCACCTGACCAGCATTCTCCACCTGACCCACATTCTCCACTGACAGCTTCTCCACCTGACGTTCTCCACTGTACTTCTCCACCTGCATTCTCACCTGACCAGATTCTCACTGACACATTCTCACCTGATACATTCTCCACCTGACCGCATTCTCACTTTACAGTTTCACCTGACCCAATTCTCCACCTGACCCAGCATTTCCTGACCCAGCATTTCACCTGACCCAGCATTCTCCACCTGACCCAGCATTTCACCTGACCCAATTCTACCTGACAAATTTCCACCTGACCCGCATTCTCCACCTGACCCAATTCTCCCTACCACATTCTCCACCTGACCCAGCATTTCCACTGACACATTCTCACCTGACCAGATTTCCACCTGACCAGCATTCTCCACCTGACCCAATTCTCACTACACTGACCCAATTCTCACCTTTTTTTTTTTTTTTTTTTTTTTTTTTTTTTTTTTTTTTTTTTTTTTTTTTTTTTTTTTTTTTTTTTTTTTTTTTTTTTTTCCACCTGACCCAGCATTCTCCACCTGACCCAGCATTCTCCACCTGACCCAGCATTCTCCACCTGACCCAGCATTCTCCACCTGACCCAGCATTTCCACCTGACCACATTCCACTGACCCAGCATTCTCCACCTGACCCAACATTTCACTGACTCCACATTTCCTACCTGACCCATATTCACCTGACCAGATTTCCACTGACCCAGCATTTCACCTGACCCACATTTCACCTGACCCAACATTCACCTGAACAAAATTTCCACCTGACCTTGCATTCTCCACCTGACCCAGCATTCTCCACCTGACCCAACATTCTCCACCTGACCCAGCATTCTCCACCTGACCCAACATTCTCCACCTGACCCAGTATTCTCCACCTGACCCAACATTCTCCACCTGACCCACATTCTCCACCTGACCCAGCATTCTCCACTGACCCAGCATTCTCCACCTGACCCAGCATTCCTCCACTTCTGACCCAGCATTCTCCACCTGACCAACATTCTCCACCTGACCCATGCATTCTCCACCTGACCCAGCATTCTCCACCTGACCCAACATTCTCCACCTGACCCAGCATTCCTCCACCTGACCCAGCATTCTCCACCTGACCCAGCATTCTCCACCTGACCACAACATTTCCACCTGACCAGCTCACCTGACCAGCATTCTCCACCTGACCCAGCATTCTCCACCTTGACCCAGCATTCTCCACCTGACCCAGCATTCTCCACCTGACCAAATTCTCCCCCTGACCCAACTACTTCTTCACTGACCCAGCATTCTCCACCTGACCCAACATTCTCCACCTGACCCAACAAAAAAAAAAAAAAAAAAAAAAAAAAAAAAAAAAAAAAAAAAAATTTTTTTTTTTTTTTTTTTTTTTTTTTTTTTTTTTTTTTTTTTTTTTTTTTTTTTTACCTGTTTACTGCCAAATTCTCTACCTTGACCCAGATTCTCCACCTGACCCAGCATTCTCACCTGACCACATTCTCCCGACCACATTCTCACCTGACCCACATTCTCCACCTGACCCAACATTCTCCACCCCCCCCCCCCCCCCCCCCCCCCCCCCCCCCCCCCCCCCCCCCCCCCCCCCCCCCCCCCCCCCCCCCCCCCCCCCCCCCCCCCCCCCCCCCCCCCCCCCCCCCCCCCCCCCCCCCCCCCCCCCCCCCCCCCCCCCCCCCCCCCCCCCCCCCCCCCCCCCCCCCCCCCCCCCCCCCCCCCCCCCCCCCCCCCCCCCCCCCCCCCCCCCCCCCCCCCCCCCCCCCCCCCCCCCCCCCCCCCCCCCCCCCCCCCCCCCCCCCCCCCCCCCCCCCCCCCCCCCCCCCCCCCCCCCCCCCCCCCCCCCCCCCCCCCCCCCCCCCCCCCCCCCCCCCCCCCCCCCCCCCCCCCCCCCCCCCCCCCCCCCCCCCCCCCCCCCCCCCCCCCCCCCCCCCCCCCCCCCCCCCCCCCCCCCCCCCCCCCCCCCCCCCCCCCCCCCCCCCCCCCCCCCCCCCCCCCCCCCCCCCCCCCCCCCCCCCCCCCCCCCCCCCCCCCCCCCCCCCCCCCCCCCCCCCCCCCCCCCCCCCCCCCCCCCCCCCCCCCCCCCCCCCCCCCCCCCCCCCCCCCCCCCCCCCCCCCCCCCCCCCCCCCCCCCCCCCCCCCCCCCCCCCCCCCCCCCCCCCCCCCCCCCCCCCCCCCCCCCCCCCCCCCCCCCCCCCCCCCCCCCCCCCCCAAAAAAAAAAAAAAAAAAAAAAAAAAAAAAAAAAAAAAAAAAAAAAAAAAAAAAAAAAAAAAAAAAAAAAAAAAAAAAAAAAAAAAAAAAAAAAAAAAAAAAAAAAAAAAAAAAAAAAAAAAAAAAAAAAAAAAAAAAAAAAAAAAAAAAAAAAAAAAAAAAAAAAAAAAAAAAAAAAAAAAAAAAAAAAAAAAAAAAAAAAAAAAAAAAAAAAAAAAAAAAAAAAAAAAAAAAAAAAAAAAAAAAAAAAAAAAAAAAAAAAAAAAAAAAAAAAAAAAAAAAAAAAAAAAAAAAAAAAAAAAAAAAAAAAAAAAAAAAAAAAAAAAAAAAAAAAAAAAAAAAAAAAAAAAAAAAAAAAAAAAAAAAAAAAATTTTTTTTTTTCACCTGCAACATTCTCCACCTGACCCAGCATTCTCCACCTGACCCAGCATTCTCCACCTGACCCAACATTCTCCACCTGACCCAGCATTCTCCACCTTGACCCAGCATTCTCCACCTGACCCAGCATTCTCCACCTGACCCAGCATTCTCCACCTGACCCAACATTCTCCACCTGACCCAACATTCTCCACCTGACCCAGCATTCTCCACCTGACCCAACATTCTCCACCTGACCCAGCATTCTCCACCTGACCCAGATTTCCACCTGACCCAACATTCTCCACCTGACCCAGACATTCTCCACCTGACCCAGCATTCTCCACCTGACCCACATTCTCCACCTGACCCAACATTCTCCACCTGACCCAGCATTCTCCACCTGACCCACATTCTCCACCTGACCCAGCATTCTCCACCTGACCTACATTCTCCACCTGACCCACATTCTCCACCTGACCCAACATTCTCCACCTGACCCAGCATTCTCCACTACTTCTCCACCTGACCCAGCATTCTCCACTGACCCAGCATTCTCCACTTGACCAACATTCTCACCTGACCTAGCATTCTCCACCTGACCCAGCATTTCCACCTGACCACATTCTCCACCTGCCCAGCATTCTCCACTGACCCAGCATTCTCACCTGACCAGCATTCTCCACCTGACCCACATTCTCCACCTGACCCAACATTTCCACCTGACCCACATTCTCCACCTGACCAGCATTCTCCACCTGACCCAACATTCTCACCTGACCACATCTCCACCTGACCCAGCATTCTCCACCTACACACTCCACCTGACCACATTCTCACCTGACCACATTCTCACTGACCCACATTTCACCTGACCAACATTTCCACCTGACCCAGCATTTCACCTGACCCAGCATTTCCACTGACCCAACATTCCACCTGACCACATTCTCCACCTGACCCATTTCACCTGACCCAGCATTCTCCACCTGACCCACATTCTCCACCTGACCCACATTCTCCACTGACCCACATTCACCTACCCAGCATTCTCCACCTGACCCAGCATTTCACCTGACCCACATTCCCACCTGACCCAACATTTCACCTGACCGCATTCTCACCGACCAGATTTCACTGACCCACATTCTCACTGACCCACATTTCCACCTGACCCATTCTCACCTGACCCACATTCTCCACCTGACCCAACATTTCCACCTGACCCAGCATTCTCACCTGACCCAGCATTCTCCACCTGACCCACATTCTCACCTGACCCAGCATTCTCCACCTGACCCACATTCCACTGACCAGCATTCTCCACCTGACCCAGCATTCTCCACCTGACCAACATTCTCCACTGACCAACATTTCCACCTGACCAGCATTCTCCACCTGACCCAGCATTTCCACTCTACCCAGCATTCCCACCTGACCAACATTCTCCACTGACCCAGATTCTCCACCTGACCCGCATTCACTGACCCAGCTTCTCCACCTGCATTCTCACCTGACCCAGCATTTCCACCTGACCCAATTTCCACCTGACCAGCATTCTCCACGACCACATTTCACTGACACATTTCACCTGACCCAGCATTTCACCTGACCACATTCCACTGACAGCATTCTCCACCTGACAATTCTCACCTGACCCAACATTTCCACCTGACACATTCTCCCTGACCCATTTCCACCTGACCCAGCATTCTCCACCTGACCACATTCACTGACCCAGCATTCTCCACCTGACCCAACATTCTCACCTGACAATTCTCCACCTGACCCAATTCTCCACCTGACCCACATTCTCCACCTGACCCAGCATTCTCCACCTGACCCACTCTCCACCTGACCCAGCATTCTCCACCTGACCCAGCATTCTCCACCTGCAATCCTGACCCACTTCTCCACCTGACCAGCATTCTCCACTGACACATTCTCCACCTGACTAACATTCTCCACCTGACCCAGCATTCTCCACCTGACCCAGATTCTCCACCTGACCCAACATTCTCCACCTGACCCAGCATTCTCCACCTGACCCACATTCTCCACCTGACCACATTCTCCACCTGACCCAGATTCTCCACCTGACCCAGCATTCTCCACCTGACCCAGCATTCTCACCTGACCACATTCTCCACCTGACAGCATTCTCCACCTGACCAGCATTCTCCACCTGACCCAGCATTCTCCACCTGACCCACATTCTCCACCTGACCCAGCATTCTCCACCTGACCCACATTCTCCACCTGACCCAGCATTCTCCACCTGACCCAGCATTCTCACCTGACCCAGCATTCTCCACCTGACCCAGCATTCTCACCTGACCCAGCATTTCACTGCCCATCTCCTGACCCAGCATTCTCACCTGACCCAGCATTCTCACCTGACCCAGCATTCTCACCTGACCAGATTTCTCACCTGACCAGCATTTCCACCTGACCACATTCACTGCATTCTCCACCTGACCCATTTCTCCACCACAACATTCTCCACCTGACCCAGCATTCTCCACCTGACCCAGCATTCTCCACCTGCCAGCATTCTCCACCTGACCCACATTCTCCACCTGACCCACATTCTCCACCTGACCCAGCATTCTCCACCTGACCCAGCATTCTCCACCTGACCCAGCATTCTCCACCTGACCAGCATTCTCCACCTGACCCAGCATTCTCCACCTGACCCAACATTCTCCACCTGACCCAGCATTCTCCACCTGACCCAGCATTCTCCACCTGACCCAACATTCTCCACCTGACCCAGCATTCTCCACCTGACCCAGCATTCTCCACCTTACCCAACATTCTCCACGTGACCCAACATTCTACACCTGACCCAGCATTCTCCACCTGACCCAGCATTCTCCACCTGACCCAACATTTTCCACCTGACCCAACATTCTCCACCTGACCCAACATTCTCCTCCTGACCCAACATTTCCACCTGACCCAACATTTCCACCTGACCCAACATTCTCCACCTGACCCAACATTCTCCACCTGACCCAACATTCTCCATCTGACCCAACATTCTCCATCTGACCCAACATTCTCCACCTGACCCAACATTCTCCACCGACCCAGTATTCTTCACCTGACCCAGCATTCTCCACCTGACCCAACATTCTCCACCTGACCCAACATTCTCCATCTGACCCAACATTCTCCATCTGACCCAGTATTCTTCACCTGACCCAGCATTCTCCACCTGACCCAGCATTCTCCACCTGACCCAACATTTCTCCACCTGACCCAGCATTCTCCACCTGACCCAACATTCTCCACCTGACCCAACATTCTCCACCTGACCCAGCATTTCCCTCCTGACCCAACATTCTCCACCTGACCCAGCATTCTCCACCTGACCCAACATTCTCCACCTGACCTCAACATTCTCCACCTGACCCAACATTCTCCACCTGACCCAACATTCTCCACCTGACCCAACATTCTCCACCTGACCCAACATTCTCCACCTGACCCAGTATTCTTCACCTGACCCAGCATTCTCCACCTGACTAAATAATATAAATACTTATGTATCTTTTATCTAGGTAGATCTGTTCTGACTGATAAAGCACTGCTGGTGCGAAACGTTGTCAATAAAGTATCACATTATACTGCTTGTGTGTTTATTTTTCCACTGTGTAGTGGATGTTGACACTCTTACATATTACACACCTGTTGTTACATGGTGTACACACCTGCTGTTATTTGGTGTACACACTGCTGTTTCTGGTGTACACATTGCTGTTACATGGTGTACACCTGCTGTTACATGGTGTACACATTCGCTGTTACATGGTGTACACACTGCTGTTACATGGTGTACACACTCTCGTTACTTTGAACAAACCTGCTGTTACATGGTGTACACCTGTTGTTACTTGGTGTACACATCTGCTGTTACATGGTGTACACACTCGCTGTTACATGGTGTACAACTCTTGTTACATGGTGTACACACTCTGCTGTTACATGGTGTACAACCTGCTGTTACATGGTGTACACACTTGCTGTTACATGGTGTACACACCTGCTGTTACATGGTGTACACTTAGGTTACATGGTGTACACACCTGCTGTTACATGGTGTACACACCTGCTGTTACATGGTGTACACACTGCTGTTACATGGTGTCACACTGCTGTTACATGGTGTCACACCTGCTGTTACAAGATGAACACACCTGCTTGCTTCTGCTGTTACATGTTGCTGTTGCTGTTGTTTCTACTACTGTTGTTGCTGCTTCTGCTGTTGTTGCTATTACTGCTGTTGTTCTTGCTACTGCTGCTGTTGTTGTTGTTGCTGCTGCTACTGCTATTGTTGTTGCTACTTTGTTGCTGGTGCTGCTACTGTTGTTGTCTATTGCTCTATCGCTGTTGTTGTTAGTGGTGTTTGGTAGATATTGCAAGGCAGTACAGGTGTATTAGCAACACACATGGCTCATGATGAGAATCATGATAGTATCGTGATGTAACATCTCTCTCTCCTCCAAGGTTCCCAAGGTTAAGGATTCCTAACATTATTTACAAGCTAAGAGCTGTTACTATTAATTTTAAAGCATTTTTATTGTTAAGAAAATACAAATAGGGAACAGGATGAAGTTGGAGACATTTATGGGTCAGCAATTTCATTTGTTCAAATGACTTGATTGCATTATGATCATGCTGTATGAACATGTTGCAGACTTGATTCATCCTGGTAACATGCTCATTGCAGAAGCCAGATACACATACTCAAAATTCGGGAAAAGGGAATTAATATACAATTGTACATTGGATTACTTCCTTATGATAAAATTGGTATATTAGCCAAAAAGATTACCTAGAAGGAGAATGTTGAATATAATCTTGGTTAATGTGTCTAGCATTAGAAATAACATTAGGAGAGAAGTAAATGATGAAATTGAATGTTATAGGAATGCAATTAGAAGCCTGAGTAGATCTATAAATGATCAAGATAACATGAACGTAGATACAAACGTTTATGGATCGACTTGCAATGTGATCACTGACTGGTGTTGTTGCAGACAGACTTAGTCTTGCTTACAAGAGCTCGTGGTAGTAGTCAGACTTATGGTCACTGTCTTGAACACTGCGCTAAATTGTTCACTTATTGAGGAATATAGAGATAGACAGTATAATAACCTGTGTGATATGTCAATATATTTATTAATGAAAATAA